>JAMYXO010000246.1:0-59106 GCA_033310375.1 Conus canariensis | reverse complement strand
CCCTTCCAAGTGTGGGGGCCCCCCTTTTTGGATAAAAAGAGGAAAAAGCCTTCCCCCCTATTTTTAGTCATGCCTGCCCCCAGGGGTAAACTGGGAAAAGAGGGAATAAAGGAGAAGGGAGCACCCCCTTTTTAAACCCAGAAAAACCCCCCCATGCCCCCCCCATGTTTGCCCCCATGTGGGGGGGGGGCTTTTGGGAAAAAGAAAAAATAGAGCCGGCCTCCTACAGGTAACATGGCTTTTGGCCATGGGGGGTGGGCTGAAGAGAGGAGAAGAGAAAAAGGTTCTTTCATGAACCTTGGGCTTTAGCCCCCCCCATTGGTTGGCCCCTGGAAAAGAGAGACAACCCCTTGTTAAAAAAAAAACCAGGAAAAACAAAAAAAATGGGCCCTTTGGCCAGGCCCCTGGAAATGAAAGAATCTTTGTTTTTAAAAAACAAAGGATCAAAATCCCCCCCCGGTGGGGTTTTTTTTGTTTTTATTTTTTATGAAGAGGAGAAAAAGCGGTTTTACAAGGGGAAACCCCCAAATGCCCCTGCCCCATGGGTTTGCCTGGAAAAGAAGAAAAAAAGACCAGTTCCTACAATGAAACCCAAATCCCTTTGCCCTAATTGGGGCTGGGGAAAAGAGAAGAAAGAGAAATACTGGTACAGGGGCCAACCGCCTTGCCAATGGTTAAAACTGATTGAGGAAAGAAAAAAAAGTCCGCCTAAAAACAAAAGGAAACATGGCCCCCCCCCCCCCCCTTGGCCCCAGGGTGGGGGTTTTTTTAATTGGAAAGAGGCAACTGGAGGGAAAAAAGGAGCCTTTTTCTTTACCAAATGGACATGCCCCCCAGGGCCCATTGGGGCTTTGGGAAGAGAAAAGAGAAGACTATCCCTACACCAGGAACCCAAAAGCTTGCCCCATGTTGGGGGGCCTTGGAAAGAGAAGAAAAGAGCGGGCCTTAAAACAGGAAAAAAACCCCCAATTTGCCCGGGGCCATCTTGCTTGGAAAAAAAAGAAAAAAGGAGAAAGCCCTTTCCCTAAACCCAGACAAGGCTCCATGTGGTTTTAACTTGGGTAGATAACAGGAAAGAAGAGAGCAACTTTAAAATGGACAAAGCAGGGCCCATGGTGGGGCCCCCTGGGAAGAGAGAAAATCTCTTTACCATGGAAAAAAACCCCATGCCCCTTGGCCCCAATGGGTTTTTTGGCAAGAGGGGGAAAAACAAAGGAAATAGCCCCTTGTACAAAAAACAGGAAACCCCCCATTCCCCCCGCCCCCCATGGGGACTGGGAAAAAAGAAGGAAAAAAAAAATCTTGTAATAACAGAACCATGCCTGGCCCCCCATTTGGGGGTTTTGGCTGAAAAGAGGAAAAAGAGACACTTACAGGGACAATGTGCCCCCTTTCAGGTAAACCTGGAAGGTGAAAAAAAAAGAAGGGGCGTCTACAAAAAATTGAAAACATGCCCTTTTATTTAGCCCCCAATGGTTGGGGGGGCCCCCCCCCCTTGGGAGGAAGGGGAAGAAAAAGCTGATTAGCATGGACAATGGCAGGGCCCCCCCCTGGTGCTTTTTTTGGAAAAGGGAAAAAGAATTAGGAGAGCTTGGTTACAAGGAACCCAACTGCCCCCCCCCCCCATGGGTCCTTGGAAGAAGAAAAACAAATAAAAGAAGGGCTCCTTACTTAACAGCAAAAAAAAAAACACGCTGGGGCACAAGGGGTAATTTTTTTGGGATAAGAGGGAGAAAAAGAAGGCTTTGCTAAAATTTAAGGCAATCCCCCTTTTTGGGGGGCCCCAATGGTGGGGGGGGCTTGGGAAGAAACGGTTTGGAAAGAAAAAAAAGGGGCCCCCTATAGGAAAAAAACACATTCTATTTTTTCCCCCCCCCAAGGGTGCCCCTTTGGGAAAGAGGGATAAAAGAGATTTTTCTTAAACAGGGGGACATCCCCTGGCCCCCCCATGTAAAAAAACTTGGGGAAGAGGGAAGAAAGGAAGCTTTCCTTAAAACAAGGAACACCCAAAAATGGGCTGGCCCCCCAGTGAAATTGGGCCCAAAAAGAAAGAGAAAAAAAGATCCCTGTAAAAAAAAAAAATAAAAAAATAAAACAGAAAACAAATATTGGGGCCTCCCCCATGGGTGGGGGGGCCCCCTGGAAAAAGGGGAAGGGAGAGAAGGAAGCTTATGTTTAAAAACCAGGAACAAGCCCCCCTTTTGCCCAAATGGGGCCTGGGAAAAAAAAGAAGGAAAGAAAGAAGAACAAGCGTCCCCCTCCCGGGGGGACATTTTCACCCCTGGCCCCCCCCACCATGGTTTGTGGGGGGGGCTGGGAAAAAGGAAGAACCCTGTCAAAAAAAACAAATAAACCCAATGCGGGGCCCCCATTGTGGGGGCTGTGGAAAAGGGAGAAAAGGGGCCCTCCTACCAGGGAAAAAACCCCCCATGGCCCCTTGCCCTCCATAGGGTGTCTGGAAAAAACAGCGGGAAAAAAACGAAGCTCACCCCTTACAGACCCCATGGCCCAGCCATTGGTTGGGGGGCCCTGGTAAGAAGGAAAAGAAAAGGGGGAGAAAGCTTTCCTACCAGGACATTGCCCCCCCCCCCCTTTGCCCATGGGTTTTTGGGTTGGGGAAAAAAGGAGGGAAGAAAAAGAAAGATCCCCTCTAAAAAAATCAAGGACATTTTCTGGCCAAAATTATTTTTTTGGCCACCCCCTTGGGGGAAGGGCAAAAGGAAACCCCTCTAAATAACAAGAAAATATAAATTCCCATGGGTGGGGGCGATGGGAAAAAAAGAAGGAAAGAAGAGAGGGGCCCTTCACCTTAACAAGGAATGGAATTTTTGGCCCCCCCCATGGTTGGGGAGCTTGTAAAAAAAGAAAAATGGAAAGAAGAACCTTCCTTTTTTAAACAGGAAAAAACCCAATGCCTCCCCCGTATGTGGCTTTATTTTTTGGCAAGAAACCAGAAGCCCCCCCCCCCCCCCCCTTCCCCCCTTACAAGGGTATAACCCCAAGGGCCCCTGATCCCCCCATGGTGGCCCCTTGGAAGAGAGAAAACTCCCTACAGGAAACCATGGCCGCCTGGGCCCATGGGGGTTGTTTTGGCAAGAGGAAGAGCCCCCCTGGCCCAAACAAGGAAATAAAAACATATCAAAATGCTTTGCCCAGGGGGGGGGGGGCCCATTTGGAAAAGTAAGAAGCCCCTTTCCTACAGGAACCATTACTGCCCCCCATGGGGTGGGGGGGCCCTGGAAGAAGATAAAAACCATTCCTACAGGAAAAAATTGATGGCCCTTTGCCCCCCCATTGGGAACCCCCCTTGGGGAAAGAGGAAGGAAAAAGCCCCCTTTCCCTAACAGGAAACCCCATTCCCCTTTGGGGTTTTACCCCCACCCCCCCATTTGTGCCCCCTGGGGAAAAAAAGGAGAAAGAGCCTTTCTAAACAAGAAACAATTGCCCTTTTCCCCCCCCAATGGTTGGGGCCCCCCTGACAAGAGAAAGGAAGCCTTTCTAACAGGAACCCCATTTGCCCCCCCCCTTGTTGCCCCATTGGGTTTAAACGGAAAGGGGAAAAGGAAGAAAGCCTTTTTTTCTTTAAAAACCGAACATTGGGCCATGCTTTTATGGGCCTTGGAAAAAGGAGGGTTAAAGAGGAAAGCTTTTCCTAACAAAAAGAACCCCAAAATGCCCTAAATCCCATGGGGTTGGGGGCCCCCCTGGAAGAGAAAGAAGAAGAGCCCCTTATTTCCCTACCGCAAACAATTCCTTGCCCCCCATGGTTGGGGCCCTTTGGGGAAAAAGGGAAGAGGATAGCTAATTCCCCTAAACCGGAAAAACCCAGGCCCCTTGCCCAATGGGGGTGCCCCTGGGAAAGGGTTGGGGGAGAAAGCTGGGGCTGTCAAACAAGGGACCATTGGCCCCTTGGCCCCAAAGGTGTGGGGACTTTTGGGAAAAAGATGGAAGAGGGAAAGGAGGACTCTATCAGGAACAATGCGCTTTGGGCCCCCCATTGGTTGGGGTTATATTTTGGAAAGGGGGAAACAGCTTTCCCTAATAACAAGGAACCATTACTGCCCCCCCCCAAATGGGTTGCCCCTTGGGAAAAAAGAAAAGGGTTGAAGAAAGACTTTTTTCCCCCCCTTCCCAGGAAAAACAAAAAAAAAAAAAAAAAAAACACCCCATGGGGGCCCCCCCCCTGCCGCCCCCATTTTTGTTAGGGGAAGGAGGAAAAAAGAAGGAGCTCCTAAACAAAAGACAATTTGCCCCCTTGGCCCCCCCATGGTGGGTTTTTTTTTTTTTTTTGGGGAAGAGGAGAAGAAAGAGGCCCCCTAACAGGGAACCAAAATGCTATTTGCCCCAGGGTGCTTGGAAGAAGGTTTTTGAACAAAGAGAAAACCCCTCTTTAAATACAGGAAAAACCAAAATGCTTGGCCATGGGGGTTTGGGTTTTGGGGAAAAAAAGCAAGGAAAGAAAAGAGAAGGGGCTTCCAAACAACAGGAACAAAATTGCCCTGCCCCTAATTGGTGCCTATTAGGAAAGAGGAAAAGGAAAAGGAGCCTTTCCCTTTTACAAGAACCAATGGCTTATCCAAGGTTGGGCCCCCCTGACGAGAGAGAAAGCCTTTTCCCTACAAGGGAAACCCCAAGGCTCCATGGGTGGGGGGGGGGGGGGGGGGGGGCCCCAGGGAATAAAGATGAACTAAAGGGGCTCCCTACGGGGGAAAAAACATGCTAGGCCCATGGTGGGCCTGGGAAAGAAGGGGGGAAAAAAAAAAAGGAGGAAAGGAAAGGCTGGTTTAAACAGGAAACCAATTGCCTTGCCCCCCCCCCCCATGGGGGGTGGGGGCCTGATAGAGAAGAAAGCCTCCTTTAAAACAAAGGAAAAAAAAACAACGCCCCCCTTACCCCCAATTTTGGGTTGACCTGGAAAGAGGGAAAAGAAGGAGCCTTTCAACATGACCCAATTTGCTTGCCCCCATGGGGTTGGGGGCCCTGGGGGCAGAAAGAGGAACTCCTTAAACAGGACATGGGGCCCCTGGCCCCCCCCATGGGTTGGGACTGGGCAAAAAAGAGGAAAAGACAGGGAGGAGGGCCCCTCTATAAAAAACAAAACCCCCAAATTGCCCCCCCTTTGCCCCCCCCATGGGGTTAAAAATAATAAAAACGGAAAAAAAAAGAGGAAAAAGAGAGAGCAACACAATAGACCGAAAGCCCCCCTTTTTCCCCTATTGGGGGGGCCTTTTTGGGGAAAGAAGGAAAGGTGAGAAGCTTTGCTCCCAATGCAAAACCATTGCTGCCAATGGTTCTGGAAGAGGGAGAGGAAAAAGAAACAACCTACAGAACAATGCCCCCTGCCTTATTTATATGGTGGGGGGGCCCCCGCTGGAAGAGGGAAAAGTGGAGGAAGCCCCCTCTTAATAATAAAAACCATTGCCCTTGCCCCCCATTGGGGTTAAAAATCCTGGAAAAGAGGAAAGAAAGAAAGAGGCCTGGGTATAAAAACCAGATAAATAAAATTATCCCCCCCCCTGCCCCCAAAATGGGTTGCCCCCCTTGAGAAGGACGAAAGCTGTTACAAAACAGAAACAAAAACAAAAATGCCCGGGCCCCCCCTTTTTGGGTGGGGGCCCCCCTGGGAAAAGGAGGAGAAAGAGAGCTTACTTTTAACAGGACCCATGCTTCCCCAAAGGGTAAAAAACCCTGGGAAAGAGTTTTTGGGAAAGAGCCCTATTTTTCCCTAAAACAGAAAAAATTATCCCCCCTGCCCATGGTGTTGGCCGTTTGGAAAAAAGATGAAAGAGCTTCAACAGAAACCCCATTGCTGCCCATATTGGGAAGCTTGGGAAAAAAAAAATAGAAGGGGAGAAGAATTTTTTTACCTATTTTTTGTTTACCAGGGAACAAAAAAATGGGAAATACCCATTGGTGGCACCCTGGCAAAAGAAAGGAAGAGAGAGAAGCCTTTCACCTTACCGGGACCCCCAAATTGCCCCCATGGCCATGGGGTGGGCCCCCCCCTGGGAAAAGAGGAGAAGAAAGAGAGCGTCCTTACGGGACAATGCCCCCCTTTTGCCCATTGGGTTTGCTGGAAAGAGAAAAAGGAAGAGAACCCCCAGCCCCTACGGGGAAAAACATGCCTTTTTTTGCCCATTGGTTTGGGCCCCCTTTGGGAAGAGAAAAAAAATAAAAGAGAAGGGGCTCCCCTAACAAGGACATTGCCCCCATGGCCATTGGGTGGGGGGGGACCCTGGAAAAAGAAAAGGGAGAAAAGCTTGGTTTAATCCAAGACAAATACTGCCCAAATGGTGGGGGCCTGGAAGGAAGGAAGAAAACTGGGCCAGGAAAAAATCCAGGCACCTTTTGCCCCCCCCCCCCCCATGGTGGTGGCCAGGACAAAAAAGGAAAAAAGAAAAGAAACGGGCCCCCCCTTTTCCCTAACAGAAAAACCCCCTGGAAAAATAATTGGGCCCCAATGGTTGCTGGGGAAGAGGAAAAAGGGAAGAAAAAAGAAACCTCTTAACAAGGGGAACAAAAACTATTCCCCCCGGCCAAGTTTGGGGTTTGGGGCCTGTTTTTGGAAAAGAAAGGAAGGAGGATGGGGCTTCCCTACAGGGGACCCCCCAATGCCTGGGCCATGGGGCCCCCCTGGGGAAAAGGAGAAAGGAAGAGCCCATCCCTACAAGGGACAAATTTTGCCCTGGGGGGCCATGGTGGGGGGCCTTTTTGGGAAAAGAGAAAGGAAGGCCCTCTACAAAGGAACCAAATGCGGGGGCCCATGGATGGTTGGGGCCCCCCCCCCCTGGAAAGAAGGGAAGGAAATTTCTTACCGGGGGAACAAAAAGGGGCACTTGCCCCATTTGGGGTGCGGAAAGAGGAGACCATTTGTACCAAGGGGAAAAATATGGCCTGCCCCCCCATGGTGCCCCCCCTGGAAATGAAGAAGGGAAGCCCCCTTTCTTTTACTAAGGGGACCATTGCCCTGTTTCCCCCCCCCACCCCCCCCCCCCCAATGGTGCCTTGGAAGAAGGGGAGAGCCTCCCCTAATCAGAAAAACCCCCCCCCCAGTGCCCTGCCCCATGTTATTTTGGCTTGGTAAGAAGGAGAGCCTTACCAGGGAAAGAATATTTCCTCCCATGGGTGGGGGGGGGGGGCCCCCTGGAGAGGAGGAAATAAAAAGAGCCCCTTTTCCCAACAAAGGACCCAAGCTTGCCCCCCATTGGGTTTTTTTGCGGGGGAAAAAAAGGAAGAAAGGGAGCCTCTTACAAAGGACAATGCTGCCCCAAATGGTTAGATAAACTTGAAAGAAAGGAAAAATAAAAGAAAACCAAAGCACCACAGGGACCGAAGCTGCCATGGGGTTGCCCCTGGGAAAGGAGAGGAGCCCCTTTTTATCTTTTTCCCAGGAAACAAAAAAATGGGGAGGCCCTGCCCAAATTGCTTGGCTTGGAAGAAGGGAAGCGCTGTAAAAAAAAAAAAAACAATAACCCCATGAAAACAACCCCCAGCCCATGGATTTTTCCCCCCCCTGGAAAAAAGAGGGAGAGCATTTTTTTTTTTCCCCTACAAGAACATTGGCCCCCCCCCTGTTTTGGCCCCATGGAGGCATGGGTAAGAAGGAAAAAGAAGAAAGCTTTTTTTTAACAAGGAAAAACCATGGCTAGGCCCATGTGCCCTGGAAATGATGAGAAGGGGCCCCTGGGTTACAGGAAAAAAAAATAATATGGCCCCCTCCCCAAATTTGGGGAGCTTTGGGAAAGAAAAAGGATATGAAAGGAAAGAGGCTCTAACAGGAAACCACGGGCCCTATGGCCCCCCAATGGGGGGGGCTGGATAAGAGGAAGAAAGAAGCTTTTTTCACCAGGAAAAAAAAAAAACATGCCCCTGCCAATGGGGGTGCCCCCGGGAAAAAGAAGAACCCCCCCCGAAAAGCTACTCTACAGAACAAGCTTTTTTGCCAAAGGGGTTGTTGGCCCCTTTGGGAAAAGGAAGAGAAAATTTTTCCCTAAATAACCAGGGAACCAGGCTTGCCCACCGGGGTGGGGGGGCTTTTTGGAAAAGAAGGGAAAAAAAAAGCTTGGTAAAAAAACACAGGAAATAATTAAATGCCGCCCCAGGTTGGGGCTGGGGAAAAAAAAAAGGAAGAATTCTACAGGAAACCCCCCCCAGCCCCTTTTGTCCAAAATGGGGTGCTTTGAAGAAAAGGAAAAAACCCTTCGACAGGATTAAAATTCCCCTGTCCATGTGGCCCTGGGGAAAAAGGGAAAAAAGCCCTTCCTTAACAAGGACCAACATCCCCCCCCCTGGCCCATAGGGGGGCCCCTTGGGGGAAAAGAAAGGAAGCCTCCTATAACAGGACATGCTTGGGCCCCATGGGTTGCTGGAAGAGGAGAAGCTCTAACAGGGAAACCCATCCACCTTGCCCCCCCCCCCCAGTTGGGTACTGGAATGAGGAAAAAAAGAGTAAAAAAAAGCATTTTTTCCTAACATGGAAAAAAAACATGCCAGGGGCCCCAGGTTTGGGGACTGGGGAAGAAGGAGAGAGAGGTCCCCTTCTTACCTGGAAAACAACCCCCAATGCTTGGGGCACCCAATGGGTGGGCCCCCGTAAGAGGAAAGAGAGAAGCCCCCCTGCTTACAGACCAAATGCCACCACCCCCTAGGGCCCCCATTTTGGTTTGGCCCTTGGAACAAAGGGTGTGGGAGAGGCTCTACAGAAAAAAAATGGCCCAGTGCCCCAGGGGGTGTTTTTTTTTGGAAAAGAAAGGAGAATAGAGCCCCTTTCCCCCTTACAGGAACAAATGGCTGCCAGGGGAAAAAAAAAAAAAACCAAAGAAAAAGAAAGGTTTGAAGAAAAGCCTTATTCCTAAACGGGGAAAAACATTTTGGGCCCAGGGGCCCAGGGTTTGGCTGAGGAAAAAAAGAAGGGGAACAACACTTTCCCCTGTTCAGGGGAAACCATGGTTTTTTTTTTGCCCCCATGGGTTCCCCTTTGGAAACAAAAAAGGTTTTGGAGGAAAAAATTCCCCCATTTCTTGGCCAGAAATCAATTGCCTTTGGACCCCCATGGTTGGGGGTTTTTTTTTGAAAAAAAGGGTAAAGGAAAAGAAGAAGAACTTACTACAGGGGCCCCATGCCTTTTGGGCCATGGTGTTTTTTTTTTATTGGGAAAAAAGGAAAAAGGAACAGAGAAAGGGGGCTGTTTTCTTACAAAAAGACAAATTGTTTTTGCCTAATGTTGGGACTTGGGGGGAAAAAGAGGAAAAAGAGGGAAAGGGGGGTGTCCACACCCCACAGGAATGGCCACACCCCTGCCCTATTGGGGGTGGGTTTTTATTGGAAAAGGAGGGAAACCCCCACCATCCTTACAGGACCAGGCCCTTGGGCTGGGTGGGTGGGGGGGGGCCCCCCCTGGAAAGAGGTGGGGGAGAGTTGGTGCCCCCTCTAACAGACAATGTGGGCCCCATGGGGTTTTGGGGGTTTGGAAAAAAATTGAAAGGGACAGGATTTCTACAGGAAACAGGCCCCCTGCCCCTTTTTTGTTAATTGGGGCCCTTTTTTTGAAGAAAGGAAAGCTGTTCTAAGAGGAAAAAACCACATGCCCCTGGCCATGGGGCTGGGGATAGAAGGGGAAAAAAAAGAGATTCAACAGGAAAAAAAAAAAAAACCCTAGGCCCCCCTGGGCCCCCATGGTTTTTGCTGGGAAATAAAGAATTTTGAAAAGAAGAGAGGGCCCCCCCCCACCCCCCTTTCTACAGGAAAAAAAACATGGCCCCCTTTGGCCCATTTTGGGAGCCCCCCCGGAAAGAAGGAAGAGCGGGCCTCTAACAAGGAAAACACCCCAAACTGCCCCCCTTTGGGCCCATTGGTGCTGAAGGGGGTAAGAAGAGAAAAAGCCAATTTTCCGTAACAAGGACCAAGCCTTGGCCCAAATTGGGTTGCCCTGAAAGAAAAGGAAAGAGAGAAGCCTTTCTAAACCAGGAACCCATGCCTAGGCCTTGGTCTTGAAGCTGAGGAAGGGAAAGTTTGCCTCCCCCCCCCCCCCACCCTACCTTGACAATGCCCCTTTTAAACCCATGGTTTGCCCCCCCCCCCCCTTGGAAAAGGTTTGAAAAAGAGAAAGGCCTTTTCCCCTTAACAGAGAACCAAATGCTTGCCCCATTGGGGGGCCCTGGGAAAGAGGGAAAGCCCCCAATATCCCTGTACAAGAACCAATGCCCCCATGCCATGGTGGGCCTGGATAAAGGGGAAAGGGAAGGGGAAATAGCTTTTTAAACAGACCCCCCCAGAAATTAACCCCAATGGGTTATGGCCCTGTAAAAAAAAGAGGAAAAGAAGAGAGAAGGCTTTTTCTTATAACGGGTAAAATAAAACCCCCCCATGCCCCCCCCCCCCCCCCTGCCCCCCCCATGGTTGCCCTTTGGGAAAAAGAAGGAGAGAGGAAAGAGCCTTCTTAAAACCGGGAAAAAAACCCATTGGGGCCCCCCATGCCCCAAATGGTGGGGGGTCAATTGGAAGGAAGTAAAATGAACCCCCACCATTTCTTACGGGACAAATTGGGCCCCCCCGTTTTTTTGCCCCCCATGTGGGTGCTGGAAGAAGGGGAAGAGAGAGGGGCTCCCCTACCCTCCAGGGCAAAAAAAAACAATGCCTTTGCCCCATGGTTTTTGGGGCCCCCTTTTTTGGGAAAAAGAGGAGAAAGCCTTTTTTTGTACAAGAAACCAAATCCCCTTTTGCACCATGTGGCCCTGGGAAAAGAGAAAAGAAAAAAGCCTTGTACAAGGACAAACAATGCCCCCCCAATTGGCACTCCAATGGTTGGGGGGGGCCGTGAAAAAAAAAAGAGAAGAAAGAAAGCTTTCCTACAGGGAACCCCATGAAATGCCCCCCACTTGGGGTGACTTATGGGAGCGGAGGAGAGAAAAACCTTCCCTCAAAAACAGGAACCCCAATTGCCCTTTCCCCCCATGGTGCTGGAAAAAAAGATAGGAGCTGTACAAGGGGACCAAATTGGTTAAAATGGGCCAAAATGGTGGGCTGGGAAGGAGGAAGAGGAAACCCCCCTCCCCTACAAGAAACCCCAAAATTTGCCTGGCCATGGGTGCTGGGAAAGAGGAAGAAGGAAACTCCACTTCAAAAAAGAAAAAACAATGCTGGCATGGGGGTAGGGGGAGGGGGCTGGGGAAAAAAGAGAAAGCGTCCTTCCCCTTAACAGGAACACCATTGTGCCCCTTTTTGCCCCCCCCCATGGGGTGGGCTGGCAAGAAAGTGAAGAAAAAAAAAAAATATCCCCACCCCCCTTTAAACAAGGAAAAAAACAAATTGCTTGGCCCCATGGTGCCTTTGGGGAAAAGAGGAAAAGAAACCTTTTTTATTTTAACAAGGATTTAATGCTGGGGGGGCCCATGGGGTTTTGGGGGCTTAGGAAAAGGAGAATGGGCCTTCCCTTACACACAGGACCCCCCCAAATGCCCTGGTTTCCCCCATGGTTTGGCTGGGAAAGAACAGGAAAAAAAAAGAGCCCCCTTTTTACTACATGAGAACAAACCCCATGGCTTTTTTAGGCCCAAAAATATTTTTTTTGGGGGGGGGGGGGGGGGGGGGGTTGTTTTTTTTTTGTTCCTTGGAAAAAAGAAGGAAAGCCTTTTACTTAAACAGGGCAAATAATGCCCCCCTATTGGCCCCCATGGTGCCTTTGGAAAGAGGAAAGGAGCCCTACCCCAAACCTAAGGAAACCATGCCCGTTCCCCATGGTGGGCCCCCCTGGAAAAAGAGGAGAAAGGGAAAAGAGAGCTTCTACAGACAATGCTGCCCCCCTGGGGTAAAAAACTTGAACAAAAGAGAAAGACCAAGCAACAAAAAACCAGAAAACCGAGGGGGGGTCCTTTAAAAAGGCCCCCCAATGGGATGGGGGGCCCCCTGGAAAAGAATGGAGGAGCTTCCCCCTTTCCAGGAAAAAAAACAAAAAATTGCCCCCCCTCCCCCCATGGGGGGCATTTGATGGAAGAAGAAAAGATAGGGCCCAGTCCAAATTAGAACCCCCCCAATTTGCCTTGGCCCCCCCCATGGTTTAGGGCCCCCCCCCCCCCTGGGAAAAAGAGAAAAGCCTTACCAACAGGGAAAACATTGGACTGGCCCAAAGGTGGTGGTTGGGCCCCCTGGCAAAAAAAGGAGAAAGGAGAATCCTGTTAAAACAGAACAAAACCCCCAAATCCTATTGCCCAAATGGAGGCCCGATTGGGAAGAAAAAACAAGGGAAAAGAAAAGCCCTTAAACAAAAAACAGGGAAAAAATATTGGAATGGGGCCCCATGGGGGTTTGCCCTGGGAAGCAGGAAAGAGAGAAAGCCTACCTACAGAAAAAACCCAAACCCGGCTGGCGCCATATGTATGCTGGAAAGAGGAGAAAGAGGAAGCTATTCCTTACCAAGGACCCCAATTTATGCCCCCCCTGCCCCCATTGGGTGGGGCATTGGAAAAAGGACCGAGCCATCCTACAGGACCAATGGCTGCCCCAAATGGGTGGGCCTGGAAAGAGGAAGAAAAAATCCCCCCACCCCTATCAACCCAACGGAAACATGCTAGGGGCCCCCAATACCGGGGTTGCTTTGAAAAAGAGGGGAAGGAGGCTTTGTAAAAAAAAAACAGGAAAAAAAAAAAATTTTATGGCCCCTTTTGCCCCCAATGGGTGCTGGAAAGAAGGAGAAAGCTTTCTAAAAAAAAAACAGGGGAAAAAGGCCCTTTGTTTCCCCAAAAGGGGTGGCCCCTGGGTAAGGGAAAAGTAAAGAGGATCTTCACCCCCCCTTTTTTACAAGGAAAAAAAAATGCCCTGCCCCCAGGGGGTTGTTTTTTATTTTGTTTTTTTTTTTTTTTTTTTTTGGGGAAGAGAAAAGAAAAGAGGAGCTTTTGTTTTTACCCTAAACAAGAAAAAAAAACCCCATTGCCCCCCCTGCCCCCCCACTTTTGGGTGGGGGCCCTGGAAAGAAGGAAGAGAAGAGCCCTTTCTTACTGACCCCCCCAATGCTCCAGGGGCCCCCCGTAAGAAAGGGAAGAAAAAAGAGCCCCCTCTAAACAGACCCATGCTTTTGCCCATGGGTGGCCCCCCACCTTTGGGAAAGGTGGTTGGGGAAGAAGCCCCCCCCTTACAGGAAAACATGCCGTCCAATGGGTGGGGGAAGAAGGAGAGGAAGCTTCAACAAGGAAACAATGCTTGGCCCCATATTTGGTTAAAATAAAACTGGGGGAAAGAGGTTTATTTTGTTGAGAACGGGGGCCTTTCTAACGGGGAAAAACCCCCCAAGTGGCCTCCCATTGGGTGCCCTGGGAAAAAAGAAAGGAAAAAGAGGAGAGCTCCCCTTTTATTAACGGGGAAAACCAAACAATGCCCCCCCTTTTTGGCCCAATGGGTGGTTGTTTTTATTCTGGAAGAGGGAGAGAAAGGAGGCTCTACAGGAAAAATCCATGCTTTTGCCTTTATAATAATTGGTGGGCCTGGAAAAGGAGGAGAGGAAAAGGAAAAAAAGGTTTTCCTTAACAAAAGGGAAAAATTTATTGCTTGCCATGGGTTTTGTTGGAAGGAGGATAAAAGGAGAAAACCTCTAAAAAACAAGGACCCCAAAGGCCTGGGCCATTTGGGTTTGGCCCCGGGAAAGAAAGGTAAAATGGCCTCCCCCCCTAACAAGGAACAATGGTGCCAGGGGTTTGGGGTAGGATAGGGAACAAGAATCTTTTAAAACCAAGGAAACCAAAATGCCCCCTTGGCCTAAGGTTTAGGCCCTTGGGAAAAGAGGGAAAAGCCCTTTCTAAAAGAAAGGAAAACTTGCCCTTTTATTAGCGATTTGGGTGGGCCCCCCCCCCCCCTGGATTAGAGGAGAAAATCAACAGGAAAAAAAAAAAAAACAGGGCCCTGGCCCATGGGTGCCCTTTGGAAGAATTGGAAAATGAAGAAGGGGCCCCTTTCCTTTTATACAGGGAAAAAAAACCCCAATGCCAGCCCATGGGTGGGGCTGGAAAAAGAAAAGGGAAATAAAAAAGAACAGAAGCCCCCCTCTACAAAGAAAACATTCCTTGCCCCCCCCAAGGGTGCCCTAAAAATAAAAAGGAAACGGAGGGCCCTCTTCAACAGGAAAAAAAACCCCCCAATGCTTTTTGCCCCCCCCATGGGGGGGTGGGGCTTGGAAAGAAGGAAAAAGAAGGAGAACGTCTACAGGACATGGCTTTTTTTGGCCTTGTGTGGGCTGAAAGAGGAAAGAGTGCCTTCTTTTAAACAAAAAACACTTGAACAATGGGGCTTTAAAAAAACCCAAAATTGGGTATGGGGGCCAGGCAAGAAGGTTGGGGAAAAGAAGCCCCCCTTCCCCTACAGGAAAAAAAACAATGCTCCCCATTGGTTATAGGCCTTTGGGGAAAATGGAAAAGGGAGAGGCCATTCTAAGAAAAAAGGTATAACAACCCAATGCCTTTGGCCCCCCCCCATGGGTATCTGGGAAAGAGAAGAAAAGAGTAGGCCCCCACTTTCTTAAAACCATAAAAAAAACAATGGCCTTGGGCCCCCCACATATTTTTTTTGGTGGGTTTTTGGGAAAAGGAAAGAGGCTTTTGGTGACCAGGAAAAAATAATTGTTTTTATTTTTTAATAATTATTGGCCCAAAAATGTGGGCCCCTTTGGGAAAAAAAGAAAGGAGGCCTTTTCCCCCTTTTAACAGACCCCCATGCCCCTGCCATGGGGTGCCTGGAAAAGAGGAAAAAAAAAGAAAACCTCACCTACAGAAATGCCTTTGCCAAATTGTTCCCCTGGAAAGAAGGAAGGAGAGGCACTAACATGGAAACATCCTTTTGGCCCCCCCATTGGGTGGCCCCTTTTGGGAAGAGGAGACTTTTTTCCTAAACAACCATTGAAACATGTGGGCCTGCCCCCCCCCCATGGGGGGGGGGTTTTGGGGGAATAAGGGGGGAAGAAAAAGCCTTTTTAACAGGAAAAAAACAGGGCCCCTGGCCCCATGGGAAACAAAAAAAAACCCTTGGATGAGGAGAAATCTGTAACAAGCAAACCCATCCCTGCCTGGGGGATGCCTGGAAGAAGGAGAAAAAAGCTCTAAACAGGACCCCATGGACCCCCCCCCCCCCCGTTCCAGGTAAAACTGAATGGGAGAAAAGGGGAGAGCCCCTTATCCTTAAAAACATGAAACCAGTTCCCCCAGGGCCCCCCCAAATGGGGTGGCTGGATTGATGAAGAAGCTTTTTTGTTGGGGGGGGGCAGGGACCCAATCTAGGGGCCCCCCAGGGGTGTGGCCAGGGAAAGAGGGATAGAAGAAAAAAGGCGGTACAGGGTAACCCCCAGCCTTTGGCCCCCCCAGTTTTTGCTGGAAAAAGAGAAAAAACTGTCTAAAACAGGAAATATCCCCACCGCCCCTTTCCAAAGGGGTAAAAAAAAAAAAAAAAAAAATTGGAAGTGAAGAAAGAAAGGGGTCCCTAATAGGAAAAAACAATGCCCCCTGCCCAAAATGGTTGCCGGGAAGAAGGGTGGGAAGGAAAGGGAGGCCTTTTTCCTAAATAAGAAATAAATACAGCCCCTTTCCCCCAATGGGGTTGGGGGCCCTTGAAAAAAAAAGGAAAAAAAAAAGAAGAGGTCCATTTACATGAAAAACCCCCCAAAGTTGCCCCCCCCCTGCCCCATGTACCTGAAAAAAGAAAGAGGAAAACACTACAAGGAAAAAAAAAACAATGCCCTTTGCCCCCCCATTTGAGTTGCCCCCTAAGAAACAGAAGGAAAAACCCCACCGGTAAAAAAACCAGTAAACATGCCCTGGGCCCCAGGGGGGGCCCCAGGGGGGAAAAGGAAAAAAGGGAGGAAAGCAGTTACAAGTAAAAAAAAACCAGCTTGCCACCCCCCCATTGGGTGCCCCCTGAAAAGAGGGGAAAAGAAGAACAAAGGAGCCCCCTTTTCTATAACCGGGAAACCCCATTTTCCCCCTGCCCCCAATGGTGGGCCCCTTTTTTTTGGAAAAAAAGAGGAAGAAGGCTTGGGAAAAACAGACCCAATAATTCCTGCCCCAGTTGGTGGGCTTTGGGAAGAAGGAGAGCTTTCTACCCATGGAAACCCCAAAAATGCCCCCCCTTCCCCCCCAAAAGGGGGGGGGGGGCCATGGAAAGAGGAAGAAGGGCCTTACCCCTAAAAACAGACCCTTTTGGCTTTTCCCCCCATTTTGGGTTTTTTTTTTATTTGGGTGCCTTTTTTTTTTGGAAAAAGAAGGGAGAGGAGACTTCCCTACCAGGAAAACATCCTGGGCCCCAAGGGTTTGGGTTTTTTTTTTTTGGGAAAAAAAGAGGGAAATAGAGGAAGGGGCTTCCTACAGGAAACCAAATGCCTATGCCCCAAGTGGGGTGGGCCTTTGGGAAAAAAAGAGGAAGGAAAAAAAACCTGTCTAACAGGGAAAAAAACCAAATTGAAAACCCCTAATTGGGTTGGGCCCTGGGAAAGAGGGGAGAAGAGACTCTAACAGGGAACCCCCCCCCCACATTTGAAAAAAAAAATAGCCCATGGTGGGGCGTAAAAGGGAAGGAAAAGGACAAAAAGGAAACCCCTCTGACAAGGACATGGGGGGGCTCGTAATTGGGTTTTTCCCTGGAAAACGAGCTCCCCCTTTAAACAGGGGAAAACCCATGGCCCCCTGTTTCCCAAGTGGGGGGGGCCCCTGGAAAGAAGGAAGAAACTTTTCCCCTTAAAAAAAGACTCATGGGCCGCCATGGGGTGTTTTTTTGAAAGAGGAAAAGAAAAGGGCCCTTGGCCCCCCCCCCAAACCAGAAACCCCCAATGTCTGGCCCATTGGGGTTTCCACCCACCCGTGGAAAAAAGAGGCAGAGGGCCCCCCTCTAAACAAGGAAAAAACAAAAACCCCTAAGCCAATGGTTGCCCCCTGGGAAAAAAGAAGGGGAAAAAAAAAAAAAAAAACTTCTTTTTCTTACAGGGAATAATAAATTGCCCCCTTTGCCCCAAGGGATCCCCCTGGGAAGAAGGAAGAGATATTTTTTCTACCAAAGACCCCCCCCATTGCCCCCCTTTGTTCCCCACCCATGGTTTTGGGGGGGCTTGGAAGAAAAAAAAGAAAGGAAAACACCCCCCTTCCCTTACAGAAACCCATGCCCTTTTGCCCCCCAGGACCAGGAGCGGAAAAGGCCTACCCCCCTACAAAGGAATAACCCATTGCTTGCCTATGGGTAACTGAAAGGGGAAGGGAAGAAGGAGCCTGTCCTTAACCCAGAAAAATAAAAACATGCCCCCCGGCCCCCATGGGCCTGAAGAGGGAGAGAAGAACGGCTTTTTTCTTTTAAACCCAAGAACCCCATGCCCACCTTGTTCCCCCCATGGATTTGGCCCCCCCTTGGAAAAAGGAGAATGAGGCAAACTCTAAACCAGCCACAATTTTTCCCCCTGTGGCCCCCCCCAATGGTTGGCTGGAAAGAGGATAAGGGAAAAAGAGACCCCTTTTTACTACCAAGGACACAATTGGCCCTTTGCCATGGGTGGCCCCCTGGGAAAAAGAGGGTTGAAGAAGACTGGGGGTTTTAAAACATGGGAAAAATGCCAGACCAATGGGGTTGGGGCCGCCTATTGGAAAAGATGTGAAAGGAACTTTTTTTCCCTAAATTAAGGCAACTGGCTTTTTTTTGCCAATTTGGGGTGGGGGGGGGGTTTTTTTTTTGGAAAGAGGTAAAAGCCACCCTAAAAAAACAAGGGAAAAACCAAACTTCCCCCCATGGTGGGGGGGGGGCCCTTGGAAAACAAGAGGTGAGAAATTAAGCTTTTTCTAAAACCAGGGGGAAAAAAAAAAAACCCATTGGGGCTGCCCAAATTTTGTGATTGTTAGGAAAAAAGTGAAAAAAGAGAAGCTCTACGTCAATCCCAGGGCCCATTGGGTGGGGCCTTAGGAAAAAAAGAGGTTGAGAGGCCCCTTTCTTTACAGGGACATGCCTGGCCCCCAAAATGTTTTGGGGGGGGGGGTTTTTTTAGGAAAGGAAAAGAAGCGAGCGTCTACAGGACAAATTCCTTTTTTTTTTTGCCCCCACATTAGCCTATATTTTTTTGGAAAAGGAAAAAAAAAAAAGAGAGGAGCTTCTAACAGGACATTTGCTTTTTCCCAATGGGGGGGTTGCCCTGGGAAAAAGGGAGAAGGTGAAGATTATATTAAAAACAGGAAAAAACCCCCCCCCCCATGCCCTGCCCAAAGGGGGGGGCCTGGCAAAAGAGTGGGAAACAGAGGCCCCTAAACCCGGGGGGAAAATCAACTGCCCCTTGGCCCATGGGTGCCCCTTTTGAAAGAAGGGGAAGAAAAGGAGGGCCCCTTGGTTACATGAAACCACTGGGCCTGGCCCCCCATGGTGGGGGGGCCCTTTTGAAAAGAAGAAAAAAGAAAGCTTTCCCTCCAGGACAAAACACCACCGCTTAGCCCATGGCTAAATGGGAAAAGGAAAAAAGAAGCATCCTACATGGGACATTGGCCCCCTTGGCCCCATGGGTGGCCCCCAGGGGGAAGAAAAGGGCGAAGAAATCTCTGTACCAGGGAAACACAAACTATGCCCCTTGCCCCCACAAGTGGTTTTTGGCTTGGGGAAAATAAGGGGAAGAAGAAGAAGGCCCTTCCCACAGGAAAACACAAAAACCCATTGGCGGCCCCCCCAATGGTTACAAAAAAAAAAACCCGAAAATGAAGGATAGAGAGCCAACTAAACAAAAAGAAAAAAGACCCGCTGCCCCATTGGTTTTTGGGGGGCCTTTGGAAAGAGGAAAAGAAAAGCTTTCCCCTAAAAACTGAAAAAAACAAATTGCCTTGGCCCCATGGGGGTGGGGCCCCCCCTGAAAAAAAAAAGGAAAAAAAAGAAAAGACATACCTAAACAAGAAAAACAAAATTGGGGCCGTTTTTGCTTTTATGGTTTTGGCATTTGGAAAGGAAGAGAGGAGGGCTTTCTCAAAATAGAAAAAAAAAAAAAATAACCCCCCACAATGCCCGCCCCCCGCCCCCATGGTTTAACTGGGAAAGAGGACAAAGAGGGGAAGCCCCTTTTGTAAACAAGGAAAAAACCAGTTTGCTTTTTGGGGCCATGGTTGGGTCTGAAAGGAGGAAAGAGGCCCTAGGTATAAAAAAAACTGACCCCCAAACTCCTTGGCCCCCCCCCCGCCCCCCCCCCTTTTTTAAATGGTTTGCCTTTTTTTGGGAAAAAGAAAGGAAGAGAGAAGCCTTTACCCCCCTACCAGACATGGGCTGGCCCCCCAATGGGTTACTGGGAGAAAGGATTTTTTTTTTTTTTTTTTTTTTTGGAGAGAGGCTTCCTTTTTAAAAACAAGGAAAAAAAAAAAAATGCTTCCATGGGGTTAAGGCTGGGAAAAGGAAAGAGGGGGGGCCTCTCAGAATCAAATGCCTGCCCCCCCTATTGGAGGGGCCCCCTGGGGGAAAAAAGAAAGGAAGAGATTATAGCCCTGGGTACAAAAAACCCCCTAAAATACAAAAATGGGTCCTTGGGGAAAAAGAGGAAGAAGAGAGAGCTCCCTACGGGAACCCCATGGGGGCCCTTTGCCCAATTGGGGGTGGGCTGGAAGAGAAAGGAGAAAGAGAGCCTTTTTGTCCCCTACGGGAAAACCCCCCCCCCATGCCTTTTAGCCCAATTGGTTGCCCCCTGGAAGAAAAAAAAGGAAGAGGAAAAAAAGGCCTATTCCCCTAAAAAACGGGGACCCCCAAATTGGCCCCTTGCCCATGGGTATGGGGGGCCCCCCCTGGAAGAGGAAAAAAAAAAAAAAAAGAAGAAGAGCTTTCTAACAAAGGAAACATGGGGCCCTGCCCCCCCCCCACAATTTTTATTTTTGGGGTGTGCCTTGGGCAGAAATAGGATGGAAAGCATATTTTTTCATGAAAACAATGCTTAGCCCATGGGGTGGCCCTTGGAAGAAGAAAGGGCCTTTCAGGAAAAACATGCCCCCCCCCCACTTGCCATGGTAGGCTGGCAAAGAAAGAGGAAAAAGAAGAAGCCCCTCTTAAGGACTATAAACCCCATGGAATGGCCCCCCCCATTTGGTGCCCTGGGGAAAGGGAGGAGAAAAAAACCCTCCCCTAACAAGGGGAACCAAAGCCCCTGGCCCCATTGGGGTGCTGGGGAAGAGGAAGAGCGTGGGGGCCCCTCCCCCCCTACAGGACCCATGCCTGGGGCCCCATGGAGGGGGCCTTTTGGAAAGAGTAAAGAGAAAAAAGCATTCTAATAAAACAAGGACCAAAGTTTGCCCCCGTGCCCCCTGGTGGGGGGGGCCCCCCCCTGGGGGGAAAAAAGAAAAGGGGAGAAAGGCGAATTAACAAGAACCATTGCCCCCCTTGCAGGTGGGGGGGCTTTTGGAAAAAAAAGAATTTTTCCACCCCCATAACCAGGAGACCCCATGCCTTTTGGCGCAAATTGGGGGTGGGCTGAAACGGAACTTTTTTTTAGAAAAAACAGAAAATCATTCCTTTTGCCATGGTTGGGGCCTTTTTTTTTTTGGAAAAAAGGAGGGAAAGAAGCCCTTCCCCCGACATGAAACCCCCTGCCCCCCCTTGGTCCCATGGGGTGGGTGGGCCTGAAAAATGGTGAAAGCCCTCAAACCCAAAGGAAAAATTGGCCCTGGCCCCAAAAATTTTTTTTCCCTTGGAAGAAGGAAAGAGGGCCTTTTCCCCAACAAACAGGAAAAATTTAAGGGCTGCCCCCCCATTGGGTTGGGGCCCCTGGGGAAAAAAGAAGGAAAAGCTTTCCCCACAGGACAATATGGGCCCCCACTGCCCCATGGTGGGGGGGGGGGGGGGCCCTGTAGAAGGAAAAGGAGAAAGGGAAGCCCTCCCCCCTCCCCCTTAACATGAAAGACAAAATGCCCCCCCGCCCATGGGGTACAAAAAAAACCATTTTAAAGAAGGAGGAAAGGGAACACCAGCACTACAGGACGGAAAAAAACAGCCTTTTGCCAAGGTTGGCCTTAGGAAAAAGGAAGAGCCTTTCTTTTATTTTCCAAGGAACATTTGCTGCCCATGCCCCCAGGAAAAAAAAGATGGAAAAAAAAGAAGGCTTTGTGTTTAAAAAAACCAGAAAACCCAAATTGGCGCCCATGGTTTTTGGGGGCCTGGGGAAAAGAGGAAAAAGAAAAAGCCATTCTAAACCAGGGAAACCCATGGGCCCCCCCCCCCCGGCCCCCCCATGGGTTGGGCCCCCTTGGAAAGAGGAGAAGTAAGGCTGTTTTTTAAAAAAAAAACAAGGATACAAAAATCCCCCCAAGTGCCCCAAATGGGTGTGGGGCCCCTGGAAAAGAGGGAAGAAGGCCTTTTTTGTTACAGATTTAATATGAAAAACATGGCCCCCCAATGGAGTGCCAGAAAGAGGAGAAGGAGGAGCCTTATCCTTAAACAAAGGGAAAAACAACCCCCGCCACCCCCCCCTTTGCCCCCCCCATGGGGGGGGCCCCTGGAAAGAAAGAAGGAAAAAGAAAGCCCTCTTAACCAGGGGAAAAACATTGGCCTTGCCAATTGTGCCTTTTTTTTTGGAAAGAGACGAGGCCCTACAGGAAAACCCCCCTCTTGGCCCATGGGTAGGAGCCTTGGAAAAGAAAGGAATGAAAAAATATTGACCCTACAGGGACAATGCTTTTCCCCAACCGGTTGGGGGGGGGCTTTTGGAAAGAAGGGAGGAAGCTTGTAAAAAAAAAAAAAAACAGGGAAATTTATTTGCCCCCCTCCCACATGGGGGTTTACCCTTTTGGAAAGAGGAAAAAGGCTTCTACAAGAAAAAAAAGCCCCCCCTGGGTCCCAATGGGGTGCCGCGAAAAGGAGGGGAGGGAACCTCCTACCCCGAAAAAAAGAAAAAATTTATCCCCTGCCCCAATGGGGTAGGGCTTGGAAAAGAGGAGAAGCTTTCTACAGACATGGGCCCCCCCTATGCCCCCCCCAACTGTGCTTGTAGAGGAAGATCGCTAACAAGAAACAAAAATAAATTTAAAAGCCCCCTTGCCCCCATGGTGGCTGGCAGAGGGGAAGAAGCTTTCTTACAAAAGGAACCCCCACCACCCCCCCCCCCCCAGGCCCTGCCCATGGGTAATAACTGGAAGAAGGGAAGAGAGAGGCCCCTACCCCTTAACAAGGAAACCCATTTGCCCCCTGCCAGGGTTTGGCTTGGGGGAAAAGAAAAGGAAACAAAAAAAAAAGAGAAGCTTGCATAAACAGGAAACAATGCGGGCCCATTGGGGTTTTGTTGGGGGGGGGGGGATTTTTTTATTTTGTTGGAAAAGGAGAGAAAGGAACCTTTTCCCTAAAACAAAGGAAAAACAAAAATTTCGCCCCCCAGGTGGCCTGAAAAAGGATAAAAATTGGAGAGCCCTTCCTTAACCCTGGGTACAAAGCCCCTGCATGGGTTTGCCCACAAAGAAAAGGAAAGAAGAGAGCCTTTCCCTAGACAAGACCAAAAATTGCTTTGGGGCCCCCCATTGGGTGCCCTTTTGAAAGAAGGGTTGGGTGTGGAGAAAGCTCCCCTTTTAAAACCAGTCCCCATCCCTTGCCCCATTTGGTGGGGGTATGAAGAAGGGAAAGGGATGTTTTAGGAAGCTTTCCTTTACAGGGAACCCCAATTTGCCCCTCCCCTTGGTAAAAAAACTGGGTAGAGGTTTGGGAGGAGCTCACCCCCCTACGGGGGGAAAAACAAAGCCTTTGGCCCAGTGGTGGGCCCCTTTGGAAAGAGGGACCAGCCCACTTTTCCCCCCCCCCCTAAAAACAGAACCTATTGTTTTTGTATGCCCCCCCAAAATGGTTGCTTGAAAGAGGTTTGGAAAAAAAGGAAAATCCTTTGGCTCAGGGAAACACCCAAAAGCCCCTGCCCCAATGGGGTGGGTTTGTTTTTTTGGGGACAAGGGAAAAAAGAGAAGGGCCCTCTAAAACCCCAGACCCCGCCCCCCTCCTTGCCATGGTTGGATTTGGAAAAAAGAGAAAGAGAAGGCCCTTCCCTACCCCCAGAAAAAAAAAAACCCCCACCATGGTTATTATTTTTGATTTTATTATATTGCTATGGGGCCTGGCAAAAGAGAGAGGAAAGGAGTCCTACAGAAAAACAAAGTTTGCCCCCCTGCCCCCCCCCAAAGGTTTGGGGGGGGTTTTTATTTTTTGGGGAAGAAAGGGGAAGACGACCCACTAAACCAGAAACCATCTTTGCCAAGGGGGGGGGGGGGGGGCTTTGGATAGAGGTGGTACAAGAGTGCTCCATTAAAACAGACAATGGGTGCCCCATGGGTTTATATGTTTTTTATTTGGATGAAAAAAAGGAAGAAAAATCTAAAACAAAAAGGAACTAAGGCCCCCTAGCCCCCCTGTGGGGTTTCTTGGAAGAAAGGAAAAGGGGCCCCCCCTCTAAAAAGGACCATGCTCCCATGGGTTTGGGGCCACTGGTAGAGGAGAAAAAGAATCAACGAACACAAAATGGCCCCCCCCCCCCCTGTTTGCCAAATAGGGTGCCCCCTTGGAAGAAGAGAAAGAAAAGCTTTTCTTACAGGAACAAATGGGCTGCCCATGGGTGGTTTTTTGGGGCTTGGGATAGGTGGAGAAAGAGGAGAAAAGCTTCCTAAACCAGACAAATGGGACCCCCCTTTTTTGCCCCATTGGTGCCCCCCCCCCCCCCTGAAAAGAGGAAGAAGCTGGGGGAAGCCTCTACCAGGGAACCAATGGCTGGGCCTTTGGGTGGCCCTGGGAAAAGAAGGGAAGAGGGAAGGGGGGCTCTACAAATGAACAAATTGGGCTAAACCATGGGTGCTGGAAAAAGGAAGTTGGGAAAAGAAGAGACCTCCCTACAGGACAAATGCCCCCTAGTGGGGGGGGCCAGGGGCCTTGGAAAAAGGAAAAAAGAGGCCCCTTTACCCTTACAGAAAAACCCCATGGGGCCCCTGTGGCCCCCATTGTTGGGCCTGGAAAGAGGAAGAAGGGGAAGTAAAATTTAGCTTTTATACAGGAAAACCCAGTGGAAGTTAACCCCATGGGTGCCCAGGGGAAAAGAGGAAAAAAGAGTAAAGGACCTCCACTAAAAAAAACCGGGAAAAAAAAAAACCAAAAATTGGGCCCCCCCGGGCCCCCCCCCCCATGTGGGGGGGGGCCTTTTTGGAAAGAAGGAAAAAAAAAAGAGAGGAAGAGGCTTTCCCCTACGAAAAAAACCCAAATGGGCCCCTTTGCCCCCCATTGTTGGGCCTTGGGGAAAAGAGGAAAAAGGAAGAGAAAACCAAGGGCTTCTAACGGGGAACTATGCCTGGCCTTGGTGGGCCGTTGGGAAAAGACGGAAAAAGAGAAGAAGGCTTTCTAACAGACATGACTTGCCCATTGGAGGGGCCTGGGAAGAAAGGAGGAGCTTTTTTTGGTTTAAATAAACAGGGAAAACCAATTGGGGCCTTGCCCCCCATTTTGGGGGGGGTTGGCCTGGGACAAAAATGAAAAAGGGAAAGAGGCCTTGTAAAAAACAGAACCAATGCCCCCCCCACTGCCCCAAATGGGGTGGGCCTTAGGAAAAGGAGGAACAAGAGAAGAGGGCTCTACAAGGAAAAAAAAAACATGAAAAAATAAAATCCCCTTTGGGTTTGGGGGGGGCCCCTGGAGGAAAAGGGAAAAAAGAGAAGAAAAAACCCCTACCCCCTACAGGGAAAAAAAACCATGCCCCCTGGCCCCCATGGTGGTTTGGGCCCCCCTTGTAAAAAGAGTTAAAAGGCCTGGTTAACAGGTGAACCCAAAATGAAAGGCCCCCCCAATTGGGGGAATTTTTGCCCCCTTGGAAGATGAAAAAAAAAAACCCCCCCCCCCCCTTTACCAGAAAAACAAAATGACTTGCCCCAATGGGATTGGGGTCCCCTTTGGGGAAAGAGAGAGAGAGCCCCTCTATTTATGATGAACCCCTCCAATTGGGGCCGTTGCCCCATGTTTGTGCCCCCTGAAAAAAGAGGATAAAGGCCCCCTGTGCTACAAAGGGAAAACCCAAATTGCTCCCCAATGGGGTGGGGGGCGGAAGAAAGTGCAGAAAAAATTTTTTCCCAAAACCAGGGGGAAAAAAACATGCCCTTGCCCCAAATGGTTTCTGAAAAGAGGGAAGGAAACCTGGGGTTACAGGAAAAAAAACAAATTTTTAAAATGCCCTCCCCCATGGGGGAGGGGGGCCTGTGGGAAAGAGAAGAAAAGCCACCTTACAAAGAAAAAAAAAAAAATTTGATGGCCTGTAACCCATGGTATTGCCTTTTTTGGAAAAAAAGATCAAAGGAATCTTTTATCTTAAAACAAGGTACAATAGCCCCCCCCTTTTTGCCCAATGGGGGGTTTTGTGTTTGCCTGGGAAAAAAGGAAGAAAGAGCTTGCTTTTTACAAAAATTTTAATCCCCTTTGCCCCCAATGGGGGGGGCGTGGAAGAAAGGAAAAAAGAGGCTTTTCCCAAAACAAAGGGACAAGCCCTTTGCCCCCTTGGGGGTTTGCCCATTGGAAGAAGGAGGAGAGAGCCTTTATCCCCCTAAAAAACAGGACATGCCCTGCACATTGGGTAAACCCTTTTGGAAAAAAGAGGAAAAAAAAAATAGAGACCCCCAGCCCACTACAGATAACGAAAAAAACCCCCCCCTTTTTTGCCCCCCATAGGGGGGTGCCCCTGGAAGGGGTGGAGAAAAGCTTTTTTTTCTTTTTTTTTCAGGAACAAATGCCCTTGGCCAATGAGCTGGGCTGGAAAAAAAAAAGAGGAAAAAAAAAGCCCCCTTTCTTGTTTAAAACATTGATAAACCCCATGGGGCCTGCCCATGTGCCCTGGAAAGAAGGAAAAGGCCCTTTCCCTTTACAGGACATGCACCCCCCCCCCCCCCCTGCCATGTTGGGGGTGCCTTGGAAAGATAAAAGAGAAAGGCTGTAGGTTAAAAATACAAAGGACATGGCCCCCCCCCTAAGGGCCACCCCACCCATTTTGGGGGTGGCCCTGGGGAAAAAGGGAAAAAAAGGAGCTTTACAGTTTAAATAGACAAATTGGCCATGGGGGGTGGGGCTTGGAAAGGAGGAAAAGAAGGAGAAGCTTTTCTTACAGGACCCCAGGCTGGGGCCCCATGGTTTTGGCCCCTTGGAAGAGGGAGAAGATAGTCCCTTCCCTAACAGGACAATGCTTTCCCATGGGTGGCTTTGAAAGAACGAAAACCCTTCTTTAAAACAAGGACAATGCCCCCCCCTGCCCCAAATGGTTGGCCCTGGGAAGAGGAAAAGAAAAAAAATTTCCTTTTAACAGGGGAAAAACAAAATGGCCCCCTTTGCCCCCACGGGTTTTTTATTGGGGGGGGGCTTTGGAAGAGGAAAGAGCTGTTTACAGGGAAAAAATAAAAATGGCCTGCCCATGGGGTTTGGGGCCCCCTTTGGAAAAGAAAGGTAAAAATCGGCTTTAACAGGGAAAAAACCAATCCCTTTGTTCCCCCCCAAGGTGGGCTTGGAAAAAAGATGAAGAACAAATCTTCCCCCCCCCCCTACAGGAAAAATTTTAACAAATAATCCTCCATGGTTGGGCTTTTCCGAAGAAAGGAAGAGGCCCTCCTTACAGGAACCAATTGCTCCAAGGTTTGCCCCCCCATGGAAAAAGAAAAGGAAGGAGGCCCATTTTCCTACACAGAAAAAAAAAAAAAAAAATAAAATTGGCCTTTGCCCCATGAGGGGTTGGACCTTGGGAGAGGAAAGAGCTTTTTCTTAAACAGAGACATTTGCTGCCCATGGTAAAAAACTTTTGGAAAAAAGAAGGAAGGGAGAAGCCCCTTTTTTTTCCCTTACATGGAACCATAAAGGCCCCCCTGCCCCCCTAAAAATTGGTTTTGGCCCCCAGGAAAAAGAGGGAAAGAGAGAAGCTATTCCCTAAACATGAAAAAATAAAACCAAAAGCTTGGCCCCATGGGGGTTTTTTTTATATTTTTTTGGGGAAAGAGGGAGAGAAAGAGCACCCCTTTCTACAGGACCCATTTTGCGCCCCCCAGGGGGGGGGACTTGGGAAAAAACAAGAGGAAAAGGAGGGAAAGCCCTAACTGGGGACATGCTGCCCATGGGTGGGGCCGTAAGAAGGAAGGAAGAAAGCCCCCCCCCTTTTCTACCAAGCCATTTGCCCTGACCCCCCCCCATTTGGTTTTGGGGCCACCCCCTGGAATGAGAAAATCTTCCCCCTCCTCCTCCCCAAACAAACCAACAACAAAACAAACGGAATCGGAGGAAATGAAAAAGAAGAGAGACCCCTCTTTTTCCCCAAAGCCAACCAATATGCAAAAAAAAGCAATAATGTCCCCCCCACCTACCCTCCCCCCCCCCCTGTTATTTAAGAAAGGCTCTACACCCCTTCCTCCATTCCACCTTACGGGCCCCAACCCAAAATGGGCCAAAGCAAAAAATGGGGGGGTCCCCCCCCAGTTTAAAAAAAAAAAAAGAAGCTCCCCCCCCTCTCTTTCCCTCCCCCTTCCAGCCCAACCCCCAAATTGGCAAGGCATGGTCCCCCCCTGGTGTTAGAAGCCTTTTATTCTTCCTTCTTCCTCCTTCCAACCCACCCATGGGCCCCCAAAACATGGGGGATCCCCCCCCCCCCACACCCCCCACCACCCCCCCTGTTCAGAAGCCCCATCCCTCGCCCTTCCCCACCACTACCCAGCCAAACCAAATGGGGCAGCCCCACTTGTTTCCCCTTGTTTCCGAGCTTTTTACTTTCCCTCCCTTCCTCTTCCCCCCCCCTCCCCAGTAACCATGGGCCCAGCCCCCAAATTGTCCCCCCCCCTGGTAAAGAAAGCACCCCATCCCCTCTTCCCCCCAGCATAACATGGCAAAAAGGCAAAAATCCCCCCCCCCTGTTAAGATGCTCTTTTCCCCCCTCTTTATCCTCCCCACCCCCGACCCCAAAGGGCCAAAAAACACCCATGGGTTCCTTTGGTAAGACTTTCTTCCCTCCTTTTCGAACAAAAGGCCACCAATTGGCAAAAAAGTAAATTTATTTCCCGTAAGAAGTTTTTATTATTTTCCCCTCCGTCTTTTTCCCCCCCCCCAAGCCCTCAACAAAAAAGCCAATGTTCCCCCCCTGTAAAAATAACCCTTCTCCCCTTTCCCTCATTCCCACATAACCCATGGGCAATAAAAGCATAATCCCTTTTAACGCTTGTCCTTCCCTCTTCCAGCCCAACCCCGGTGGGGCCAAAGCCTAATGGTTTCCCCCCCCCCCCCAAGTAGAAAAACAATTCCCCCCCCCTCCCTCTTTTTTCCCAGCCCCCAAAAAAACCATGGGCTGCCCAAAATGGGGTTTTTTTCCCCCCCCCCCCTCCCCCCCTTTGTTAGAAAGGGCTTTGTCCGTCCCCTCCCCCCCCCCCCCCCCCCCCCCCCTCTTTTTTTTTTTTTTTTCCCCCCCACCCCAAAAAAACACCAAGGGGGGGGGCCACAAAAAAAAAAGCAAACAAAATAATGGTCCCCCCCCCCCTGGGGTTAAGACTCCTACCTCCTCCCCCTCCCTTTATTTCCAGCAACCCCAAAAATGCAAAGCAAAATAGTTTCCCCCTGTAACAGAAGCTTTTTCTTCCCTCCTCCTCTTGTTCCAGCACCCAAAATTTGGCCCCACAATTTCCTGTTACACTCCCCCCACTTTTCCCCAGCCACCATAATGGGGGCCCCAGCCCCCAAATGTTTTTCCCCCCCTCCTTTAAAAAAACAACACCTTCCTTCTCCTCCCTCTTTTTTCCAGCCACCAATGGGCAAAGCCCATGTGTTTCCCCCCCCCTGGTAGGAAAGGCCCCCCATCTTTCCCCTTTCCCCACAACCAATGCCAAAGCCCCAAAAGGGGTTCCCCCAGTGGCATTCAGCCTTCTTCCCTCTTCCCCCCCCAGGCAAAGCATGGCAAAAAAAGCAATTGTTCCCCCCCCCCCCCCCCCCCCCCACCCCCTGAAGAAGGCCTATCCCTCCCTCTTCCAGGCCAAAAAACCATGGGGCAGGCCCTTTTCGTCCCCCCCCCCCCTTGTAAAGTTGGCCCCTGGGTTCTTCCTCCTCCCCTTTCCCCAAGGTAAAACCAAAGCAAAAAAAGAAAAAAAAGGCAAATTGGTTTGTCCCCCCCCCCCCCCCCCCCCCCCCTGGTAGATCTCCTCTCCTCCCCTTCTTCAAGCACCATGGGGCAAAAGCATGTTTTCCCACCCCCCTGGTGGACTTTCTCCCTCTTTTTACCAGCACCCACAAGGGGCCCAAAAAAAAGCAAATAAATTTCCCCCCACCCTTTGTTAAAAAGAAGCTCCCTCCTTCTTTTCCCTAAAAAACCAAATGGGGGGGCCCCCCAGCCCCCCAAAAAAAAAAAAGGGGTTCCCACCCCCCCCCCCCCCCCTGGGTAACGAACCCACCTCCCCTTCTTTGTTCCAGCAACCCAACAATGGGGGGGGAAAACAGCATACCCTCCCTTAAGAGCTTTTCCTCCTTCTTTTCCCCCCAGCACCCATGGCCAAGCCAAAAAAATTCCCCTGTTAAACAGGTGTTTTCCACACCCCCCCCCCACCCCCACCCCCCCCCTCCTCCCCCCTTTCCCCAGCACATTGGCCCCCATGCCCCATATGTTTCCCCTTTGTAGAAAATTTTCCCCCTCCCCTCTTTTGCCCACCAAACCATGCCCCAAAGCAAAAAAATGGGTTCACCACCAACCCCCCCCCTTTGGTAAAAGAAAAAGGGCTCTCCCCCTCCTTATTCCCAGCCCCAAACCATTGGCCCCAAAATGCAAAAATTTTTGGTTTTTTCCCCCAAATAAGAGAGGCCTCCCCTCGTCCCCTCCCCCACTCTTATTTTTTGCCCCCCAGCCACCAAAACTGGGCCAGCCCCAATTGGTCCCCCCCCCCCCCCCCCCCCCCCTGGTAAAGAGGGTTCCACCCCACCCCCCCCCTCTCCCCCCTCCCGCCCCTTTTCCCCCCACCAAAAAAAAAAAAAAAAAAAAAAAACTAAAAACCCAATTTGCCAAAAAGACACCCAGGTTTCCCTGTTAACACCTTTGATGTTCCCCTTAAAAACTCCTTTGTTTTTCCCAGCACCACTGGTCCAAAGCAAAATTTGTTTCCCCCGCCCCCTTTTTTAGATTCCTCCCCTCCCTTCCTTCCACCCACACCCAAATGCAATTTCCATTTGGTTTTTTCCCCTGTTGGAGCCCCTTTCCCTTTCCTTACCCTCCCACTTTTCCCAGCCCCCAAAAAAAGAATGGGCCCAGGCATTTTCCCCCCCCCCCCTTTGTAAAAAAAAAACCAGCCTTCTCCTCCTTCCAGGCCACCCAATGGGCAGCCAGGGGGTCCCCCCCCTGGTTTAACACCCCCCCTCCTCCTCCCTTTCTCCAGCCACCCCAATCGGGGCCAGCCCCAAAAAAATGTTTTCTTTTTTTTTTACCCCCCCCCGTGAAAGAGCCCCTCCCTTTCCCTCCTCCTCTGTTTTCCCAAAACCCAAACACCAGGTGGCAAAAAGGCCATGTCCCCCCCCGTAAAGAAGTCTTGTTTTATCCCTCCATTCTCCTTCTTCCCAGCCCACCATGGGCAAAAAAGCCCCCAAATATCCCCCGTAGAAAGGCCCTTCACTCCTCTTCCTCTTTTCCATGCCCCAAAAAACCTTTGGGCCAGCAAATGCCCAGTATAGCTCTCCTCCCTCCTCCTTTCCAGCCACCAATGGGTTTAAAAAATTCATGTTTTCCCCCCCTCCCCCCCTCCTGGGTAAAAAAACGCTTTTTATCTTCCGCCTTCCTTTCTATTTCAAGCAACATTGGCCAAAACAAAGGCAAAGTTTTATATTTTCCTGTTTTAAAAGAGCCTTTTCCCCCCCCCCCCCCCTCCCCCGTCCTTCCCCAGCCAAAAAAAAACCAAGGGCACAGCATTCCTTTAAAGAGCTACCCCCCCTCCCCCTCCCACCTCCTTCCAGGCCAACCAATTGGTTAACAATGGGTCCCCCCCCAAAGTAAAAAAAAGACACTCCTCTCCCCCCTCTTCCAGCAACCCAAGGGCCCAAAACGCATAAATTGGGTTCCCCCCCCCCCTGTTTAAAAGGACTTTTTTCCTCCCCTTCCCTTTCACCCTCCTCTTTTCCCCCAGCCCAAAAAACCAAATTGCAGCCAGTACCACCCCCCCCCCCCCCCCCCCCCCTGTTTTTAAGAGCCTCCCTTTCTCCTCCTCGTTTTCCAAACAGCAACCTTGGCTTAAAAAAAAAGCAAAATTGTTCCCCCCCATTGTAGACCCCTTTTTTCTCCTCTCATTCATTCCCAGCCCAACCATTGCAGCAAAAATGGTCCCCCCCCTTTTGAAATCCTCCCCCCCTCCCTACTACCCTGCCAAAACCAAATGGGGCCCCCAAAAAGCCCAAATGTTCCCCCCCCCCCCCCCCCCCACCCCTAAAGCTTTTTTTTTTTCCCCTTCCCCAGCACCAAAAACACAAGCAAAAAAACTGTTCCTGTTTTAAAATTCCTGGTTACCCCCCCTCATCCAACCACCAGGGGGGGCATAAACCAAAAGGGTTTTCACTGTGAAGCAACCTCCCCTCAAAACCCTTTTCCAGGCCCCCAACCCAATGGCCCCCAAAAAGCCATGTTTTTTGTTCCCCCCCCTGTAAAGAAAGGGTTTTTTTCTCCTCCTTCCCCTCCTTCCCAAACCAAACCTGGCCAAACAATATACCCCTGGGTTTTAAAACCCCCCCCTTCTCCTCTCCCTCCCTTCCAGCAACAATAAGCAACATGGTTCCCCTGTAAAGAAAAGGCACCTTTCTCCCCCCTCCTCCTCTTTTCCCCCACCACCCCACCCAAAAATTTGGGGCAAAAGCATGTTTTTTCCACCCCCCCCTTTGTTAAAAAAAAATAAAAGAGGCCCTTTTTCCCCCTTCCACTTCTCCCCCCCCATCTTTTTTCCCCCCCAAAACAACAACCCATGGCAAAGGCAATTGGGGTCCCCCCCCTTGCAAAATAAGAGAAAACTCCCCTCCACCCTCTTTTTTCCAGCAACACATTGGCCAAACAATTTTTCCCCCCCCCTTGGGGTAAGAGCCCCCCCTTGTTTCCCCCCCCCCCCATACTTTTTTTCCCAGCAAACCAATTGTGGGGGGGCAAATACGGCCAAGTTTTTTCCCCCCCCACACCCCCCGTAAAAAGAAAAAGGCCTTCCCCCCCCCCATCCCCAACCCCCCTCCTTTTCCCCAAGGTACCAAAGGCCACCCATGTTTTCCCCCCCTGGAAAAAAGGCCTCTTCATTCCTCCCTCCTTTGTTTCCCAACCCACCAATGGTCAAGCAAATGACAAAAAAACCCTGGGTAAAAAAAAAAAAGAAGCTCTCCCAAACAAACCTCTTCCCACCCCACCACCAATGGGCAACAGCCCCCCCCAAAATTGTCCTGTAAGAAGCTCCTCTCTTCCCCCCCTACCCTTAAAACGCCCCACCAAGGCAAAAAAAGCATAATGGTTCCCCCCCCACCACCCCCCCATAAAAAGCCCTTCTCAACTTCCTCTTTCTTTCCACACCATGGGCACAACAGTCCCCCCCCCCCAGTGTAAAAAGACTTTTTCTCCCTCTCCCCTCCTCTTCCCCCCCAAACCCCAACCATTGGGGGGCCCCCCAAAAATAGCCATTGGATTCCCCCCCCGTTAAACAAAAAGAGGCTTCTCTCCCTCCTCTTTTCCCAGCACCAATTTGGGCCAACAACGCATGGTCCCCCCCACTGTTAAAAAAAGAAACCCTACCCCACCCTCTCCCCCACTTTTTCCCCATTAACCTAAATTGGCAAGCACTGTTTTTTTCCCCCCCCCCCCACCCTTTGAAGCTTCCCCTATCCCACTCCTTCCAGCAAAAACCCCAAAAATTGGCAACAAAAGCCAAAAAAGATAATTGTCCCGGTAAAAGGAGCCCCTCCTTCCCCCCTTCCAGCCAAATAAAAAAACCATTGCGCATGGTACCCCCCCTGGTAAGGAGGCCTCCATTTCCCTCTTTTTCGGCCAAGCCCAAAACCCCCCAAGGGGCCAGGAAAAAAATCCCCCCCCACCTTTTTTAAAAGAGTATGATTACCCTCCTATTTTCCCCCCTCTTTCCCACCCAAACCAATGGAAAACCAGGCAAAATTTGGGTTTTCCCCCCCCCCCTGTTTAAAAGAAAAAGGGGGCCCCTCCCCTTTTTCCCCCCCACCCCTTTTTTTTTTTTTCACAGGCCACCAAAATTTGGCAAACCAAAATCCCCTGGGTAAACAGCTCTTCCCTCCCTTTTCCCAACCCAAACCGTGGTGCCAAGCAAAAAGGGTTCCCCCTGGTTTTAAAGAAATTTCCCCCCCCTCCCCCTCCTTTTTACCAAGCCTCAAAACCAAATTTGCCCCAAAAAAAAAAGCACAAAAAATGCCCTGGGTAGAGCCCCCTCGTAACCCCCCCCCCCTCTTCCCCAGCACCCAATGGGGGGGGGCACCAAAAAAAATGGTTCCCCCTCCCCCCCCACCCCCCTGGGTTAAGAAAGCCCCCTTTTCTCCCCCCCACCCCCCTTCTCCCCCCCTCTGTCCCCACCAAAAACCCCCAAATATGGGGGCCCCCCCCAAAGCCGTGGTCCCCCCCCCTGTTTTAGACCCACCCCCCCCTCTCCCCCTCCCCACCTTCCAAGGCCACCATATTTTGCAAAATTCCCATAGCACCTGGTACAAGCCCCTTCTCCCCCTCTTCCCAGCACCCCAAAAGGCAAAAAAAAAAAAAAGGCCAAAAAAAATTTGGGGTTTTCCCCCCCACCCCCCCCTTACACCCGTCTCTTCCTTTTCCCCCTTCCCCAAGGCCCCACCCAATTGGCCCACGCAAAAAAGGTTTCCCCCCCCCTTTAAGAACTCCTGCCCCTCCCCCTTTCCCCCCCCCAGCAACCAATTGGCCAAAAAGCCAAATTCCACCCCCCCCCCCATTTGTAAAAAACCACCCCTTTTGCTCCCCACTTCCCCACAGCAAAAGCCCAAATGGGCAGCATAAAATGGGTTCCCCCCTGGAAAACGGGCTTTTCTCCCCTTCCCACCCCAAACCATTGGCCAAAGCCCTTCGGGCCCCCCCCCCCCCCCCCACCCCTTTCAAGTGGGGGCCCCTGTTTCACTCCTTCCTCTTTTTTTCAAAAAAGTAAAAAACCATGGGGCAAAGAGCCAAATGGGTTTTCCCCCCCCCCCTGTAGAGCTTCTCTCCACTCCCCTATTCCTTGTAATCCCTCAGGCAACCAAGTGGGGGCCCCTGCCATGTCCCTGGGAAGCTTTTTCCCTTTTCCCCCCCCCTTTCCCACACCTAATGGGGGCCAAAAGCCATAATCCTGTAAGAGGGTGCCTCCCTCCTTTTTTTCCCCCCCCCAACAACATGGGGCAAGCCCCAAAATGGTTTTTCCCCCCTGTGTTAGAAGCCCTTTTTCTTCCCTCCCCCCTTTCCCCCAGCCAACCAATGGAAAATCCAAGGCCACTATTGGCCCCCCCCTTAAAAGTAAAAAAACCTTTTTTCTTTCCTCCTTCCCCCCCACCACCCAAAAAAAATGGCCAAAAAAAGCCATGTTCCCCCCCCTTGGTTCAAGTTATTTCCCCCTTCCTCCTTTTCCCCCAGCCCCCACCATATGGGGCAATGCAATGGTTTTTTCCCCCCCCCCCCCCTCGCCCCCCCCCCCTGGTTAAGAAAATCTCCCTCTTTTCCCAGCAACCAAAGGGGGGCAAAAAAGCTATGTTCCCCCAGTTATAACCTTCCATTACTTCCAGCCAAACCCTATGGGGCAAAGGCCATTGGCCCCCCCCCCTGTAAAGAGCCCTTGTTCATCCCCCCTCTTCCCCCCTCTTTTTCCCAGCCCACCATTGCCCAAACAATTCCCCCCCGGGTAAAAAGGGGCACAACCACCTCTCCCTCCTCCCTTTCCAGCAACCCATGGCCAAAAAACCATTAAAAAAATAAAATGGTTCCCCCCCCTTTGGTAGAAGTTATCTCACCTACTCCATCCTCCCTCTTTATTCCCCAGGCACCCATGGGGAAAAAAAAAAAAAAATTCAATGTTTCCCCCCCCTGTTAATGTCTTCCTCCTCTCCTCTTTTTCCCCCAGCAAATAAAACAAAACCCATGGCCCCACACCAGGGTACCCCCCACCCCCCCACCCCCCCCCCCCCCCTCGTCAAAAACCCCAGCCCCTTATCCTTCCCCCCCATTCCCTTTCCCGCAAACACCCCCATACAATGGGCCAAAAGCTAAGTCCCTTGCAAACCAACTTTTTTCCTTCCCCTTCCCTTTCCACCAAACATAAAAATTGGGGCAAGCATGTTCCCCTCACCCCCCCCCCCCCCCCCCCCCACCCTTAAAAAAAGAAGCCCCCCTTTCCTCTCTCCGCCAGTCCTACAAACCCCCATGGGGAAGCCAATGTTCCCTCCCCCCCCCCGTAGAAACTTTGGTTTTTCCCCCTCCCCCTTCCTCCTATCCCCCCCCTTTCCCACCCAATGGGGGGCACGAAAAAAGCCAAATGTGGGTTCCCCCCGTAGAGGCCTTTTCCTTCCTTCCCCCCCCTCCTTCCCTCTTCCCCCCACAAAAGAAAAAACCAAAAAGGGACAAAAAAAAAAGCAGTTTTATTGTCCCCCCGTAAAGGCCCCCCCTCCTCCCCTTCCCCTCCCTTTTTCCCCAGCCCAAAACCCAAGAAAAATGGTAATCAAAAAGTTCCCCTGTAAAAACAGCTTATCCCGCCTTCCCTCCTCCTTCCCAGGCCCCCTAAAACCCTTGGCAAGCATTTTTTTTTTATATTTTTTTCCTGTAAAGAGCCACTTCTTCCCCTTTTGTCCCAACCTTCCAGGCCACACCCATGGGATGCCAAGATTCCCTGGTTTAGACCCCTTCACCTCACCTTTCCCCAGTTCCCAGTTTTTAAAACCATGCAAAAGCCCAAAAAATGTTCCCCCCCCCCTGTAAAAGAAAACAGCCCTTTTTTTTTTCTTTCCCCTCTCCCCTCCCGTTCCCCCCCCCCCAGCAAACCAATTAAGCAGCCATGCCCCCCCCTGTTAAAAAAAACCAAAGCCGTACCCCAGCCCCGCCCCTTTCAAGCCACCTGGGGGGCCCCAGCCAATGGGTATTTTTTTTTTCCCCCTCCCCCCCCCCCAGGGTTTTTACAAGCCCGTTCCCCTCCACCTTCCCCCTCCCCTCCTTCCCCAGTAAAAAAAAAAAAAACCATGCAAAAAAAAAAGCAAAAAAAATTGGTTTTTCCCACCCTTTAATTAAAAGGAGCCTTCCTCCCTCTTCCCCCTCCCCCCCTCCTCTTTTTTTTCCAAGCCCCATAAGCAAAAAAAAAAAAAAAGCAAAAAATGTTCCCTGTATAGTTTGGGGGGCCCCCCCCCTCTCTCCTTTTTTCATTCCCCAGCACCCAAATGGCCAGCCAAATTGTCCCCCAATGTTTATATGAACGAGCCTTAATTTATTCTCTTCTCCCCTCTTTATCAAAGCACCCATGGCCCCCCAAAGCCTTCGTTTCCCCCCCCCCCCCCCCCCCCCCCCTTTATAAAAAAGTGCCCCGTCCCCCAATACTCCTTTCCTTTTTCCGTAAAAAATACCCCATGGGCCAAGCAATGTTCCCACTGTAGAAAAGCGCCCCTCTCCTCCCCACATTCTTTCCCAAAGCCAACCAGGCAAGCCCAAATGGTCCTGTTAGAATGGGATTCTTCCTCCTTCCCCAAGCCCCAAACCATTGGCAAGCCAAAAAAAAAATGTCCCCCCCCCCCCCCCCCCCCCCCCAATTTAAAAAAAGCCCCTTTCCTCCCACCCCATCCCCCCCCCTCCTGTCCCCCTCCCCCAATCCCCATCCTAAAAATGGCAAAAGCTGATCCCCCCCCCCCCCCCCCCCCCCCCCCGGGTAAGAACCCGTATTTTTCCTCTTTTTATCCAAGCCCAAAAAAACCCAAATTGGGGGCCCTGCCATGTCCCACCCCCTGGTAAACAAAATAACATAAAAAAAAACAAAACTCTCCTCCCTCCCCCCCCCTCCCCTCTTTTTTTCCCACCACCAAAAAGGCAAAGCAACAAATTCCCCCCCCCCGTAGACTTCCTGTCCACACCCCCTTCCCCCCCAACACCAAAATGGCAAATGCCATGGTTCCCCCCCCCTTGTATAAACAAAAGAGGAAAGCCCCCTCCTTCTCTCCCCCCTCTCCCAGCCACCAAATGGGAAAAAGCCAAATGTACCCCTTTTTTTTTGGGTTAAAAAAGAAGCTTGCCCATTCCACCTTCTCCCCCTTCCTTTTTCCAAGCCACCCCATTGGGGCCAAAAAGCCCCCTAATGTCCTCCACCTGTAGAAAGGGCTACTCTCCCCACCCCCCTCCACTTCCCTCCCTTTTTTCCAAACCCCACCCAAATGGCACATGGGGTTTTTTTACCCCCCCCCCCTGGTTTAAAGAAGCTTCCCCCCTTCCCCACTCACCCCTCCTTTTCCAAGCCCCCCCCCCAAAAAAAACAAATGCAGTGCAATGTTTTCCCCCTGTTAGAAAGCCCTCCATCTCCCCCCCCCCTACCCTCATTTTCCCGACAATCAAAATGGGCCAAGCAAAAAAAAAAAGGTTTACCCCCCCCCCCCCTTTTAAAGAAAAAGCCTTATCCCCTCCAAACCTCTTTTTTCCCCAGCCAACCATTGCCCCCAAAAAATAAAAAAAAAAAGTTTTTCCCTGGTAAGAAGAAACTGCCTTTCCCCCCCTCTTTCCCAACCCAACAAAACGGGCCCCCCCCCCCCAAAAAAAAAGCATTTGTTTTCCCCCCTTATAGAAAGCCTCCCCCCTCTCCTCCTTTTCCCCAAGCAAAACCCATAAGGCAAATAAGCCCAAAAGTCCCCCAATGGTACCACTTCCTTCCTCACCTCCCTTTCCCAGCCCCACCCCCAAAAGGCCAAAAACAAAAAGGCAAATGGTCCACCCCCCCCCCCACCCCCCTGGTAAAGAGCGTTTCTTTACCCTCCCCCCTCTTCCCCCCAGCAAAAACCATATGGGGCAAGAAAAAAAATGTCAATGTTTAAAAAAAAGACCTCCCACTTCACCTTACCCTTCCCCCCCCCCCCTATTCCCAGCCCCAACCCAAAAAAGGGAAAAACCAAAAAAAATGGGTCTTTGGGTATAAGCCTTCATCTCCTCCCCCTTATTACCACGGGAAAAAAACCATTTGGGGCCTAAAGCAAAAAAAAAATTGTGCCACCCCTGAATAAGCCTCACCCCCCCTTCCCCTTTCCAAAGTTTTAACCATGGCCCCAAAGCATGGTTCCCAGGTTTAAGCCCTTTTCGCTTCCCCTCCTTCCCAGGCCAACCCCTGGGCCCCCAAAGCCAAAAAAATGGCCCCCCCCCCCTGGTAGAGCGTTCCCCCTTCCTTTTTTTTCCCTTCTCCTTTTCCCCAGCACAAACAACCAAATGACCCCCCCCAAGCAAAAATTTGGTTTCCCCCCCCCCTGGGTAGAGCTCTCCCCCTTTCATTTCCAGAAATTAATGTGGCCAAAGCAATACCCTGTGTTAAGTAAGTTTTTTCTCCCCCCCCCTTCCTCTTTTTTTCCACCCAACCCATGCAAAAGGTTAAAATGTTCCCCCCCCCTTTAGGCCTCCCCCCTTCACCCTCCCCTTTCCCAGCCAAAACCCATTCAGCAGGTTTCCCCCCCCTTGGGGTGCAAAGCTTTTTTTTTTTCTCCCCCTCCCGCCAACACCATGGGGCAGCAATGGGGCCCCCCCCCCACCCCACCACCCCCCTGTTAAAGAAGTTTTTATTTGTTTTTTGTTTCTCCTCCCCTTTCCCGCCATCCTTGAAAACACAAGCATACAATGGTCCCCCCCCCCCCCCCCCCTGTAGAAGTGCCTTCGCCTACCTACCTAGCCAACCATACCGGAAAAGCAAAAAAAATTGTTTTCCCCCCCCCCCCCCCCCCCCTTGTTTTTAGAAGGGGCCCTCCCCCTCTTCTCCTCTATAAAACACCAAAACCATTGGGGCCACTCATGGTTCCCCACCCCTTTAGTTTTAAAAAGACTCTTTTTCCTCCCTCTCCTTCCCCAGGCACCCATTGGCCTAAAAAATCATGTTTTCCCACCTGGTAAAAAGAGTTTTTTTTCCCCCTCTGTCCCACGCCCCCAACAAAAAATTTGGGGGCCCCCCCAGCCAAGTCCCCCTGTTTTAAGCCCTTATTATTTCCTTTCCCCCTTCCCTCCGCTCCTCCCCCCCCCAACCCCCACCCTATGGGGGCAAAAAAAGCATTACCCCCCCCCCCCCCCTGTATAGAGCTCTCTCTATCCTCCTTCTTATTTTCCCCAGCAACACCTAAATGGGCAAAAAAAATAAAATAAAAAAAAATAAAAAGCAATGGTCCCCACCCTTGTTAGACTTCTATCCCCCCCCTCCCATTCCCAAATCCAATGGGCAAAGCAAAATGGTTCCCCTGTAGAAAGGCTTTTCCCTCCCCCTCTTTCCAGCAAACAATTGGCCCAAAAACTGGCAAATATGGTTCCCCCCTGTACACCTTTCTCCCCTCCTTTTCCCCAAGCACCCAAAAGGACAGAAAAATTGGGTTGTTCCCCTAAGAGCCCCCCCCCCCTTATTCCCCTTTCTCTTCTTCCCTTCCTTTTCCCCCTCCACAAAACCAATGGCCCCGCAAATGGTTCCCCCCCCCCCACCCCCCCCCCCTGTAAACAGGCTTCCCCGTCTCTTTCCTCCCCCCCCTTCCCCAGCCCCCCCAAAAAAACCCTGTGCAAGAACCCATGGTTTTTACCCTTTACAGCTTTTTTCTATCCCCCCCTCTTTTCCTACACTCATGCCAGCAATGTTTTCCCTTTTAAAAGCTCTTCTCCCCTCCCACCTTCCTGTCCCCAGTTACCAAAAAAGGGACCACAAGCCAACCAAATGGGGTCCCCCTGTAGAAAAAACCTCCGTTTCTTCTTTTCCTCCCTCCCCCCCCTCCCTTCACCAGGAAAAAAAGCCAAATTGTTTCCCCGAAAAAATTTTATTAGAGGCCTTCTTTCTCCAAACCTCTTTTTCCCAGCCCCCCCCAAAACCCAAATAGGGGAAAAAAAAGCATGGGTGTACCCCCCCCCCTATTTAGACCGTTTTTTTCTTCCCCCCTCCCTTCCCCTTCCTCATGCCATATACCCCCGGGCAAACGGTCCCCCCCCCCCCCCTTGGTTTTTAAATAACAAAAAAAAAAAAGAAAGCTCTGCCCTCTTCCCAGCAATAAACTAACCTTGGGCAAGCTAGGTCCTCCCCTGTTTTTACAAGCTTTCTCCCCTATCCCCCTTTTTCCCACACACCATTGCCCCCAAAAAAGCCAAAAAAAAATGGCACCACCCCCCCCCCCCCCTCCCCGCCAAAGCTCCTTCCCCCCCAATCCACCCAAACCATGGGCCAAAAAAAAACAATGTTCCCCCAAATGGGTTTAACCTACCCCCTCCTCACCCACTTTCCCAAGTTAAACCCTGGAAAAAAAGTCAAACAAGTCACCCCCCCCCCCCCCCCCCCCCCCCCCCCCCCCCCCCCCTGTCGAGCTGTTCTTTTCCCTTCTTTTCCCCAGCCAACCAATAGGCAAACAATTTTGTGGTCCCCCACCCCCCTGGGGTAAAACAGGCTTCCGTCCCTCCCCCTCCTTTTTCGCAGTTCCCCCCCCCCCCCCCCCCCCCATGGGCCATCCCAAGTCCCCCCTTGTAAACCAACTCCGTCCCCCCCCTTTTTTTTATCCCCCACCAAAAAACACCTAAAATGGCAAAAAACCAAAAGTTCCCCCCCCCCCCCCAAATGGGTAAGAGACTCTTCCCCCCTCCCCCCTTCCAGCCCCCCAAGGGGGGCAAAAGCCCAAAAAATGTCCCCCCCCCCCCCATGTAAAAGTGGGGGGCCTTCCTCCCCTTCCCCTCCCCTCCCCCTCCTTTTTTTTCCCCAAGGGAAAACATGGGCACAAAATATTCCCTTAAGGTCCCTTTCCCCCTCTTCCAGCCACCCCAAAGGGCAAAAGCATGTTTCCCCTGTTTTATAAAAGAACCCCCACTCCCTTCCCTCTTTCCCAGCCCACCCCAAAAAATGGCTAACAAAATTAAATCCCCCTTACACCCCCGCCCTTTTTCCCACTTGTTTTTCCAAACACAAGTGGCAAGACATGTTCTCCCCCACCCCTTAAGAAAGCCAGATACTCCTCCCCTCCTCTTTCCAGTACCAAATTGGCCCCAAAGCCCCATGTTAAAAAAAAAAAAACTCTAAGCTCCTCCCCCTCATATCCCCTCCAAACCAAATAAATGGGCCCAAAAATAAAAGCCCCCATGTTCCCCCCTGTTTAGAAATAACTTCCCTCCTCCAGCCACTTTCCCAGCAAAACCACAAGGGTAGACCCATAGGGTCCCACCCCCCCCCCATGTAAGAGGCAACTCCCTCCCCTTCACCCTTTTTTTTCCATGAAAATAAAAAACCAAGGCCAGCATGTCACCCTTGGTATACTTCCACCCACCTCTCTCCCCCTCCCCTCCTGTCCCCAGCACTTGGGGCAAGCAAATGGTTTTTCCCTGTCTGGTTTTTAAAGAAGCTTCCCCTCCCTGCCATCCCCCTTTCCTTTTTTCCAAGCAACCATTGGGGGCCAACAAATGTTTCAACCCCCTGTTAGAGCTTCCCCCCTTTACCCTCTCCCTCTTTCCCCAGCACCATGGGCAAAGCAAATGTCCCCCCCCCCCTCACCCTGTTAAATAGAACGCACCCTCAGTTCCATCTTTCCCCCAGCAAAAACCCATGCCAAAAAAACCAGTTCCCTGGGTTTTTTTTGTTTATTTCTCCCCTCCCCCCCCCCCTTACCAGCCACCAACATTCGCAAAGCAAATAACAAAAATGTCCTTCCTTAAAGCTTTTTTCCCCCCCCCTCCCCTTTTTTCCCAGCCCAACCCAATAAACAAGGCCCAAGGTTTTCCCCCCTGTTTTAAAGATCTGTATTCCCCCCCCCTCCCCCCCCCCCCTCATGCCCACACACCCAATGGGCAAAGACCCCCAAATGTCCCCCCCCCCCCCCCCGGGGTTAAAAAAAAAAAAAAAAGAAAAAAAGCTAAAAAAACCTTCCCCCCTTTTTCCACCTTCCTGCCAGCCACCATTGGCAAAACATAAGCAATGTCCCTGTAAAAAAAAAAGAAAAAGGTCCCCCCACCCCCCCACCCCCTCCCCCCCTAACTTTTTTCCCCAACACCAAATGGGGACCAAAAAACGCCATAAAATAATCCTTGGGTTTAGAAAACCCCTCCCTCCCTCTCATCCTTTTCCAAGCAAAAAACCATACACAAGTTTTTCCCCCCCTGGGGTCAAGGCCTTTTCCTTCACCTCCCTCTTTTTCCAACCAAACTTTTTGGCCAAAGGCCAAAAAAAGTTCCCCTGGTAAAAGAAAAAGGCCCCTCACCTTTTCCCCCTCCCCCCCCCCCTCTTCCCCCCCAAGCAAACAAAAAAATTGGCATAAAGCCCCAAAAAAATGTTTCCCCCCGAAAGACCCTTTCCCCCTCACACCCTCATTTTCCCAGGGTACCATTGCCAAAACAATATTGTTATTCCCCCCCCCCCCCCTTTGTAATAAGAAGGCCCCCCCCCCTTTTCCATTCCCACTTTTCCCCCTTTTTTTCCTCCCCTCTTCCCCACAACCCCAATGGGGCCAAAAGCAATGTACCACACCCCCCCTGTTTTTAAGGGCGTCCTCCACCAACCCCTCTAACTTTTTTCCCCCTAAACTACCAAATGCAATCCAAAATGGACCCCACCCCCCTGGGAAGAGCCTCCCCCCCCCCCCCCCCCCCTCCCCTTTTCCCTCGTCACGCCAAAACAAAAAACCAAAGGGCATAAAAGCATGTTCCCCCCCCAGGGTTAAAGAGCTCCTTCCCACCCTCCCCTCTTTTTTGTTCCAGCACCAATTGGGCCAGCAAAAAAAAAAATGGTTTTCCGTTAACAAGAGCCTCTTCCCTTTCTTCCTTCCTTTTTCCAACACCCAATGGGGCAGCCCAATGTTTCCCCCTGTTAAACCATGAAGCTTTTCCACCTCCCTCCCCATTCCTTTCCCAGCCACACCCATTGAAAAAACCAGCCCAAAATGGTCACCCTGTAAAATAGAAGCCTTCTTTCCCTCCTTTTGCCCAGCCCCACCCAATGCCCAGCCCCAATATGCCTGGGGTAAACAGCCCCTCTCCGTTCCTTTTCCAGCCAACCCGTGCAGCCCAAATATGTCCCCCCACCCCTGGGGTTAGAAAATTTTTTTTTCACCTTCCCTCTTCCAAACAACCATGGGGCAAACAAGCCAAAAAAATTGTCCCCCCCCCCCCCAGTTAAAGAACCCCCTTCGTCCCCCCCCCTTTCTTTTTCCCAGCCAACCCCCAAAGGGCAGCAAGTTTTTAACCCCCCTGTCAAAGAGCCTGCACTCCCTCCCCCCCCACATCCCCCTTCTTTTTCCAGCACACCCAATGGGCCAGCCGGGTTGGGGTTTTCCCTGTTAAAAGAAAGCCCTTTTTTCTTCCCCCCTCACCCTTCTTTCCCCAAGCAAATAAAACCATAATGGCAGAATCATAATTCCTTTTTTGACAGCCTCCCCCCTCCCCCTCCTCCCAGCACCACCCAACAAATGGGGGCAGCATTGCCCACCTGTTACAGCGTTCTCTCCCATCCCTCTTTTCCAAGCACCAATGGGGCCCAAAAAAACAAAATTACCCCCCTGTTAGAAAAGGCTTCCCCTTTATTCCCTCCTCTGTCCCCCCCCAGCCACATGGGGGCAAAAAAGCATTGTCCCCCCCATTTGTAAAAACAGGCGGCTCCCCCCCTCTTTTCCAAAAATCAGCCCAAAAAAAATTTGGCAAGCCCCAAACTGGTCCCCCCACCCTTTGAAAAAAAAAGCCCCCCTTTTCCTTCCCCATTCTTCCCCAGCAAAACCCACATGGGGGGGGGGCAGCCCTCCCTGACCCTTTGTAATTGCCCTGATTTCCCCAACCCCCCCACCCCCACCACCCCTCCCCCCCCTTCTTTTCCCCCTCTTTTTCCCCCCAAGGAACACCCCCCTAATGGGCAAAAAAAAAAAAAAGCCAAAAGGCCCCCCCCTTTAAGAGCCTTCCTCCCCTCACCCTTCCCCCTCCTCCAGCCCCAACCATGGCAGCCCATGTCCCCACCCTGGTTTGGGAAAGCTTTTTCTTCCCCTCTTTATTTCCCACCCCCCCACCCCCATGGCCCCAAAACACCCCCCAAAAAAAAATAAAGATTTTACCCCCCCCCTGGGGTTTAAAAAAGCCCCTCCCCCTCTTTTACCCAGCAAAACAAAATGGGGCCAGCATGTTTCCCCCCCTGGTAAAGAACAGCTTCTCCTTCTTCCAGGCCCCAAAAACCCAAGAAAAAAAGCAATGTTCCCCCTGGTAGCACAGGCCCCCCTTTCACCATTCCTTCCCAGCAACCAAATGGGCAAAAAAAAAGGCATTATCCCCCTGTAAAAACATGTTACCCCCACCCATCCCTCCTATCCCCGGCCCATTGGCAAAAACAAATGGGTACCCCCCCACCCCCCTAAGAAATTTTATTTTATGCCCCTCCCCCCCCTTTCCCACACCATTGGGGGGCCATGCAAAAAATGTCCCTGTTAGAAAAAAGCCCTTACTCCCCTACTTCCCAGCAACAATGGCCTAAAAACAGCAAACTGTTTGTTCCCCCCCCCTAATAGTAGCTTTTCTCCTCCCCTCCCTCTTTCCCAGCAAAACCACATGGGCAAAAAAGCAAAAAAAAATAATTTTGTTCCTTTTAAGAGGTTTTCCTCTCTTCCCCCCTCCGTCACAAAACCCTTGGGCCAAAAATCTTGTCCCCTGTAAAAATAACAAAGCCCTTCTACCCTTTCTTTTCCAGCAACCAATGGCAAAAAGCCAAAATTGGGGGGTTACCCCCCCCTGTAAGAAGTTTTTTATTTTTTTCCTCTTTTCCTCCCCCCCCCTCCCCCCCCTCCCAGCAAAACCCATGGGCTATAAAGCTGTTTTTTTCCCCTTAAAAGAGCCCCTTTTCTTTTTCCCCCTCCCCCTCCTTTTCCCCCACAAAACCATGGGCCCGCAAATTTCCCCCCCTGTTTAAAAAAAACAAAGCTCCTTTTTCCCTCCTTTCCCCAGGCCACCATGGCAAGCAAAAAAATGTCCTGTAAACAAGCTTCCCTTCCCTCCCTTTTTTCCATGCCAAAAAAACTCAAAGGCCCAACCATTGGTTTCCCCCCTTGTAAAGAAAAGCTCCTCTTTTCTCCCCCTCCCCTTCCCAGCACCCATGGGGGGCAAAGCCCAAAAATTGGTCCCCCCCCCGTTAAGCCCTTCCCCTCCCTTCCTTTTCCCCCCCCCCTTTTTTCCCCCCCCCCCCCCTTTTCCCCAGCAAAACCAATGGCAGCAAATGTTCCCGTAGAAAGCCCCCCTCCTGTCTCCTTCCCCCCTCACTTTTTCAAGCCAAACCAAATGGGCAAAGCAAAATGTCCCCGGTTAAGAGCTGTTCTTTTTCCCTTCTTTCCCTCCTCCCCTCTTTCCCAAGCCAACCATGGGTTAAATTTCAAAAAATTGTCCCCTGTATAACAAGGCTAATCTTTCTTACTCCCCTTCTTTCCAAAAGCACCCAAGGCCCAGCCCCAAAAGTTTTTTCCCCCTGGGTAGAGCCCCCCTTTTTCTGTCCCCTCTTCCCAGCCAACCAATGGGCAACAAGGGCCCATGTTCCCCACTTTAGACCCCCTTCCTCCTTCCCCCCCTCTTTCACGGCCCCAACCATGGTAAAGCTTGCCATGTAGAGCCCACTTTTTCCCACCTTCACCCCCCCCCCCTCCTCTTTCCCCCCCCTCCCTTCCCCAGCCAACAAGGCAGCCATCAGTTTCCCCTGGGGTAAAAACTTTCCTCCCACTCCCTCCTTCCCACTCCCCTTGTCCAGCAACCAAAATTGGGCATAAATAAAAGCAAAAATGTTCCCCCCCCCCCCCCCCCCCCCCCTTTGTTTAAGCTATTTTTTACGTTCCCCTTCCCTCCCTTCCCCAGCACCCCCCAACAAGGGGCCAAACCCAAATGTTCCCTTAAAAGAGCCCCCTTTTTCTCCCCACTCTTCCTCTTTCCAAAGCATACCCAAATTGGGGCAAAAAAAATGGTTTCCCCCCCCCCCCCGGGTTTAAGAGCTCTCTCCCCCCCCCTCATCCCTTCCCCAGCCACCAAAGGGCAAGCAATGGTTTCCCCCCACCCCCCCCCCTGTTTTTTTTTTTTTTTTTATGATCCCCCCCTCCCCTTTCTTACCAGCCAAAAACCAGGCAGCAAGACTCCCCCCAAACCCCCCCCCCCCCCCCTCTAAGAGCCTTTTTATTCCCCTCCTTTTCCAGCAAACCATAGCAAAAGCCCAATGGTTTCCCCCCCCCCCTGTTAGAAATCCCTTCCCTCCCAAACCCAAAAACAACCCCCATGGCACAAAAAAAAAAAAAATAAAAAATAAAAACAAAAAAACAATTTGTGTCCCCCTGGTTTTTAGAGCAACTTCCCCTCCCACTCCCCTTTTTTTCCCAGCCATAAAACCATAATGGGCTAAAAAAAAGCAATTGGGGGGGTTCCCCCCCCCACCCCCTGGAAAAAAGGTTCCCCCCCACTCTCCCCTCCCCCTCTTCCCAAACACCAATGGCAAGCAAAAAATAAACCCCGTAAAAAAAAGAAAACCCCTCCTTCCCCCCCTCCCCTCCCCCCTCCCCATTCCCCAGCCCACCAAATAGCAAAACATGGTTCCCCCCTGGGGGTTTTTAGAGGCCCCTTACCTCCCCCCCCCCCCCTCTACCCTCTTTTCCAACCCCCCAATGCCTAAGCCCCATTTTTTCCCTGGTTTAAAAGCCCTTTTTCCCCCTCTCCCCTCCTCTTTCCCCAACAACCCATGGGCCAAGCCCCATGTTTCACCTCCCCCCCCCCTCCCCCCCGGCAGAAAGATTCTTTCCCCCTCCAAACCCCCTTTTTTTCCCAAAGTCACCCAAATGGGCAAAATGTTCCCCCACTGTTTTAAGAAGGGGCCCGCTTTTTTAGTTCCCCCCCCCCCCTCCCTTTTTTCCCCCAAGCAAAAAACCATGGCAGCAAAATATAATTGGTTTCCCCCGTTAAAAAAAAAAAATCCTTCTCCAACACCCCTCTCCCAAAGTTTCCATGGGGGCAAGCCACCCAAAATTGTCCCTGGGGTAAGCTTCTATTCTTTCCCTTCTTTCCCAAACACCAGGCCCCAAAAAAGGCCCCAAGTTTTTCCCCCCCCCTGTTAGTAAGCCTTCTCACAAACCTCGCCCACCACCATGGGCAGCCTCCCAAATGTTTCCCCCCCCTTTTCAGAGCCCCCCCTCCCCCCTATCCCCTCCTTTAACGGCCCTAAAAACCCATGGGCAAAAAGCCCAAAAAAAAATGTTCCAAGTAAAATAATGAGCTCTCCCCCCTCTTCCTCTTTTTTTCCCCTCCTCATTCCACCAACCATTGGGGGCCAAAAAAGCCCCCATGTCCACCCCCCCTCCACCCCCACCCCCCCTGGTGGTTTTAGAAAGCCCCCTTTTTCTCTCCCCTCCCTCCCTTTCCCAGTAAAAAAAAAAAAAAAAAAACCATGGCCATAAGCAAATTGTCCCCTTTAGTAATACCTCTCCTCCCCCCCCGTTTACCCAGCCAACCAAAATGGCATAAAAAGGCATATCCCTTTGGTTAAAAAGACTTTTCTCCCCCCCCCCCCCCCCCCCCCCTTCTTTTTTTTTTTTTTCCAAGCCAACCAAATTGGCAAAAAAGCAATGACCCCCCCCCCCCCCCCCTTGGGGGTAAAAGAGCTCTCCCCTCTTTTTTTTTTCCCAGCCCTACCAAAAGGCAGGAAAAAATTATTCCCCCCCGGGGGTTAAGGGATTTTTTTGCCCCTTTCCCCCCCCTCTTTTTGTCCCCCTCCTATTCCAAAAGACAAACATGAAAAAAAACACAGCCCATAATGTTTTTCCCCCCCCCCCACCCCCCCCTGGGGTAGAAAAAGCCCTCCTCCTCCCCCTTTCCCCAGCACCATGGGCAAAGCATTAAAAAACCCCCCTGATAAAAAAAAAAAAACAGCCCCCTCCCTCCATTTCCCAGCCCGCACCCCCCGGGGGGGCCAGTCAAAATGTCTCCCCCCTTGTTAAAAGATAATTCCCACTCCCCTCCTTTTTCCCAACCCACCAAAGGGGGGGCCCAACAACAAAAAAAGCACTTTGCCCCCCCCTGGGTAGAAGCCTCGTACCCCCCTCTTCGCCCACCAAAACATGGCAGCCTAATGGTCCCTGTAAAATACTGCCTTCCCCCCCGCCCCCATTTACCCCACCAAAACCAAAAAAATGGCCAGCGTATTTTCCTTGTAAAAAAAAAAGCCTGTCCTCCCCTTCCACCTTCCTCTTTCCCCAGCCAACCATGGGGGCCAAATCATAAATTCCCGTAAAAAAACAAACTCCCCCCTCCCCCCCCCTTCCTTCCAAGCTACCCAGCAAAACCCCAAAAAAAAAAATGGGTACAACCCCCCCCCCCCTTGTAAAAAACACTTTGATTCCCCATTTCCCCCTCTTTTTTATCCCTCTTCCCCCAGCACCCAAATTTGGCAGCAAAAAATGTTTTTCCCCTTTGGGTAACAAAGCCCCCCCTCTCCTCCTTCCCAAGCAAAACCCTTGGGGCAGCAAAATGTCCCCCACCCCCCCCCCCCCAATGTAAACACCCCTTTTTTTATTCTCCCTTCCCCCTTTCCCCACAAAAGCCAAAACAAAATGGGCAAAAACCAATGTTTTTTTTTTCCCCCCCCCTAAGAAACCTCCACTTCCTTCCTTTTTTTTTCCCCCCAGCCCCACAACCAAATGGAATCCTTTTTTCGTTCCCGGTATGTTCCCTTTCCCCCCTTTCCCCCTCCCCCCCCCCGCCCCCCATTCAAAGTAAACCCGTGGGCCCCAAAACAAAAGCAATTCCCCACCCCCCCCCCCCCACCCCCCCCCCCCCCTGGAAGAAAAAAACCCGCCTCTCCCCTCATCATTCCCCCAGACACCCATGGGCCCCAAGCATGTCCCACCCCCCCCACCCCCCCCCCCCCCCCCTGTTTGGGAACTTCCCCTTTTCCTCTTTCCCAGCCCCACCCACTATGGGGCTCGCAAAAATTTATATCCCTGAGAGCCTTTCTTTCCCCCCCCATCCCCTTTCCCAGCCAAAAAAACAAAATGGCAAAATAAAGCAGTTGCCCCCTGTAAAAAGAAGCCTTCGCCCCCCTTCCCCTTCCCAGAAACCCCCACAAAATGTCCCACAAATGTCCCTTTCCCCCCTTGTTAGAACCTCTCCACCCCTTCCTTTCCCAAGCCACCTTGCAAATAAAAAGCAATAATTCACTTATAAAAAAAAAAAAAACAGTCAGCCCCTCTTTTGTACAGCCCACACCATGGCAAAATAATGCAAAAAAAAAATTGTTTCCCCCCTGGTAAATTTTCCCCCCTCCCCCCCTTCCAGCAAAAACCAATGGGCAGCAAATGGGGTTCCCTTAAAAAAAAAAAAACAAGAGCCTCCTTCCGCCTCCCCTTTTTTCCCCAGCCCACCAATGGGGGGGCCAAAAAGGCATGGGGTTTCCCCTGTTTTAGAGCCTTTACCTTCCCCCTTCCATCCTCTTTTCCAGCAAAAACCCAAAATGGGCAAGCAAAAAAGTTCCCACCCTGTAAGCCAAAAAACATGTCCTCCCCCCTCCCCTCCTTTTCCAGCAAACAACAAATGGGCAACCATGTTCCCTTTTAAAAAGTTTTTTTTATTTTTGCTCTCCCTCCTCTCCCCAGCCTACCATGGGGCAATCTTGTTCCCCACCCCCCCCCCCCCCCCCCCCCCCCCTGGTTTAAAAGAGCCCCCTTCCTGACTTCTTCCCCTCTATCCCCAACACCAAATTGGCAAAAAAAAAAGCCAAAAAAAAAAGTGTTTTACCCTTAAAACAGGCCTCTTCCTCTTCCAGCCCCCCCAATGCAAAAGGCCATGGGTTTTTCCCCCTCACCCCCCTGAAACCAAAGCTCCCCTCCCCTTCATTTCCCCAAAGCAAAAAACAAATGGCAAAAGGCAAAAATTAAAAAATTACCCCCTGTAAGCCCTTAACCCCCCCCCCCTTCCTTCCCCTTTCCCCTTTTTTTTTTACCCAGCCCAACCCATATTGGGGGGCCCAGCCCAAAGTTTTTCCCCCCCCCCCCCCCTCCGTTAAAGAAAGGCTAGGTCCCCCCCCCCTCCCCCTCCTTTTCCTTTCCCTCCTTCCCCCAAGCACATAAACCAACCAGCCAGCCAATTTGTTCCCCCCCCGTTTTAAGAGCTTTCCTGTTCCCCCCCCTCTCTTCACCCCCGCCTTCTTCCCCAGGCAAAACCATGGGCAAGCCTGTTTCCCACCGTTAAAGCCCCTTCTCTTCTTCCTCCCTCCCTCCACCCCCCATGGGAAAAAAATCATTTTCAACCCTGAAAAATAAAACAAAGCTACTTTCCTTCCTTCCCCCTACCCGTCCCCAGCCCACCAATGGGGCAAAAAAACATGTTTTCTAGGGTTTAAGCTTTTTTCCCTCCCCACTTTTCCCCAAGCAAAACCTCAAACAATGGGCAACATAATCCCCCCCTGTTTTTAAGAAAGCTTTTCTTATTTCCCCCTACAACCCTACCTTGGCCATACCAATGGCAAAAAAAAAAGGCCCCAAAAAGTTGTCCCTTGTAAAACCCTCTTCTCTCACACTCCTTTTTTTTCCAAAAGCAACCAAAAAAATAAAAGCAACATGGGTTCCCTGGGGGGGTACAGCTCCCTTCCCTCTTTACCCCCAGCCAAACCCATGGGGCCCAATAAAAGCAAATACAAATCCCCCATGGGTACAACTCGCTCTTCCCCCCCCCCTCCTTTTTCCAGTAAAAAAACCATGGGGGGCAAGCCAAAAGGTTACCCCCCTATTAGACCCCTTTCTCACCCTCCCCACCTTTCCTCCTTCCCCAACCCCAAGAAACAAACCATAGCAGCCCAAAAATATGTTCCTGTAAAAAGTGGGGCCCCCCCCCTTTTATCCCCCCGCTCCTCCCCTCTTTATCCACCCAAAAAAACCCAATTGGCAAAGCTTGTTTCCCCCCCCCCCCCCAAGTTGGTATAGAGGCCCCCTCTCTCCTTCTTTCTCCCCCTCGTTTCACTGGCACCCTTGGCAAGCTTCCCCCCCGGTCCGGTAAATGTGGGGGTGGGGGGCCCCTATTTCCCTCTCCCTTCCCTCTCCCCCTCTTCCCAAAGTTTAACCCAAGGGGCCCCCAAGCATGGGGGTACCCCCCCCCCCTGTAAGATGCCCCCCTCCCCCGCTCTTCTCACTCTTTCCCCCAGCCTACCAAGGCCGCCCCAAAAAGTGGTTTCCCCTTTAAAAGAAAGAAATTTTCTCCCCTCCCCCCTTCCCAGCCCCCAAATGGCAAAGCAAAATGTATCCCACCCCCCCCCCCCCCCCCCCAATGTAAGACTCTCCCTCCGTCTTTTCCCCCCAGTAACCATGGGGGAGCCCGTTGTCCCCCTGTAAAAAGAACCCTCTTTTTTCCCTTCTTTCCAGCCCCCCCAACCCGAAATTGGGGGCCCCCAAAAGCAAAATTTTGTTTTTTACCCCCCCCCCCCCCCCCCCCCCCCTGTAACCAAACTTTCCCTCTTTCCCCCCTCCCCCTCTTCCCCACGGCCTCAAAACCCTGGGCCAGCCAAAAATGGTTTCCCCCCCCCCCCCCAACCGAAGAAAAAGCCTCTTCCCCCACACTCCCTTTTTATCCCAGCCCACCAAAAGGCAAAAAAGCCCCCCCATGGGTCACCCCACCCCCCCCCCCTTTAGAGGGCCCTTCCTTCCCCCCCACTCCCCCCCTCCTTTTTCCACTCCCGAAAATGGGAAAAAACGCAATGTTTCCCCCCCCCTTGGTAGACCTCCTTACCCTTCCTTCCTTTTCCAGCAACCCAATGGGCCCCACCAGCAAAAAAATGGGGTCACACCCCCCGCCCCTGGTTAGAAACCATCTCCCCTCCCTCCCTCCCTCCAAAAAACAACCATTGGGCAAAGGGCCCCAATTTTTTTCCCCTCTGGATAGAGCCATTTTCTCACCACCCTCCCTTTCCAGCCCACCAAAAATTGCCCCCAAGCCAATGGGTCCCAGGTAAAGAAGCTCGCCCCTCCCTCCCTCCCTTCTCCCCTCCCTTTTCCCCAAACCCCCCACCCCCATGGCAAAAAAAAAACAAAGCCATGTTTCACCCACCCCCTGGGTAAAAGAGCCCCTTTCCCCCCCCCCTCCCTCCCTCTTCCTTCCCCCCCTCCCCCCTCTTTCCTACACAAAAAAAAGGCCAAAAGCTATGGTAGTCCCCGTCCCCCTGGTAAAAAAACAAGAGCCTTTTTTTATCTCAAACCATCCCTTGCCCCCCTAGCAAAACCATGGGAGCCAGGTTTAAGGTTCCCCCCCTTTGAAAAAAGCAGAGCCCTTTTCTTCCTCTTCCCAAACCACCCCGTGGGGCAAAAAAAAAAAAGCAAAAAAGCATGGTTTCCCCTAAAAATTAGAGCTCCCCTACTCCTCACCTTCCCTTTCCTCACAAACATGGGCAACAAAAAATTTGTCCCCCAAATAAAAAAACAACACTTTTTTTCCCCCCTCCCCCCCCATCCAAAAAACCCCTCTTTTATATTCCCCCAGACAAACCAAAGGGGCAAAAAAAAAAAAAAAAAAAAAAAGCTCATTGCCCCCCCCCTGTAAAAAAAAAAATAAGCTCTACTCCCCTCTCCTACCTTCCCCCCTCTTCCAGCCAGCAAAACCAATGGCAAATAATTGCCCCTTTTTCAGAGGCCTTTCCCTCCCTCTCCCCCTCCTTCCAGCCACAAAAACCAATAAAAAACCCAAAAATTGTTTCATTGGTGTAGACTCTTTCCTCTCCTCCCACTTTTTCCCCAGCAAAAAAAAAACCAATAAAAAAAAGGCAGCCAAAAGGGTTTTTTTTATTTACCCCCCCCGTTTTTAGAGCCTCTTTTCTACTCTTTCCCCCCCCCCTTCTCCCCCCATATCCCCCTATGGGCAAAAAGCAATGTTTTCCCCCCTGTAGAGCCCTCTCCCCTTCCTTCCCAGCAAAAAAAAAAAAACCAAAATGGGCAAGGCCTAATATTTCCCCCCCCCCCCCCCTGTACAAGAAGCCTTCCTTTTTTTCTCTTTTTTTATCCAGCCCAAAAACCCATGACAAGCCAGTCCACCCCCCCCCCCTGTTTAAAGAGCCATTTCCCTTATGTTCCCCGCCCTCCCCCAGGTATCATTTGCTCCCCAAGCAAATAATCCCTTGTTTTTTTTTTAAAAAAGAGTTTTATTTTGTTGACCCCTCCTCCATTCCCCAACCCACAACCATGGGGCAAAAGGTAGTTCCCCCCCCCTGTAAAAGAAAAAAACTCCCTCGCTTCCTTTCCCCAGCACCCATGGGGGGGCAAGCAAAAAAATTGGTATTCCCCAGTTGGCAAAAGCCCTTTAATTTCTCCTCTTTTTCCAAACAACCAAAAAAAAAATAGGGGCCAACCAAATTGTTACCCCCCCTGTAAAAAAGAAGGTTCCTCTCCCCCCCTCTATTTCCAGCCCAAAAAAAACATGACCAGCAAAAAAAAAAATTATTTTCCCGTTTTAGAACTTCCATGCCTTCTTTTTTCCCCCCACCATAACGAAGCCCAAATAAAAAATGTTTTTTTTTCCCCCCAAGGTTAAGAGGCCTGTTTTCCTTCCCTATTCCTTCCCTAACAGCAAACCCCATGGGCCCCAAAATCCAATGGGGGTTCCTTTAAGAACTCCTCTTTCTCCCCTCCCTCCCTTTTCCAAGCATAAAAAAACCGTGCAAATCCTAAATCCCTGTTAAAGCAAGTTTTTTTTTTGATTCCCTCCTCCCTTTCCCCCCCCCCCAGCAAAAACAAAATTGGGCAAAGCATATGTTCCCCTGTAAGCCTCCCCATACCTCCGCCCCCCTCTTCCCCCCCCAACAAACCCATGCCAGCCAATGTTCCCTACCCCCCCCCCCCCTGTTAGAACTTTTTCTCTACCTCCCCCTCCACTTTTCCAGCCCAAAACCCCCCAAATGGTGGGGCCCCAAGCAATGGTTTCCCCTGTTAAAAAAGAAGCTTCCTTCCTCCCCCCTTTATGATTTCCAGCCCCCCCCCCCCCTAACCATGTGGCCAGCAAAAAACAATGTTCCCCCCCCCCCCACACCTTGTTAAGACTTTCCCTCCGCCCCTTTTCCCAGCCACCAATAGGGCAGCAAAAAATTGTTCCCCCCCCCCCCCCCTTTAAACAAAGCCGTGCTCCCCCCCCCCACCCCCCCTTCTTCCCAGCAAAACCAAAAAAAATTGGGCAAAATAAGTTCCCCCGTTTTAAGGGGGCTTTTCTCTCCCCCCCTCCTCCCCCTCTTCCAAAAGCAACCCAGGGGCACAATGTTTTTCCCCCCCCTTTACAACTTTTCTCTCTCTTCCCCCCCCCCTTTATTCCCCGCCACCAATTTGGCCAGCCATGTTTTTTTTTTTTCTTGTTTTAACAGCTATTCCCCCCCCCTGTCCCCTTGCTTCTCCCCTCCCCTTTTCCTAAACATCCCCCAAATGGGGCAGCAAAAATGTACCCCCCCACCCCCCCCCCTTGTAGAAACTTTTTCCCCTTCCCCCCCCCCCCTCCCCCCCCCCTTCCGCCTTTTGCCCAGTTTACCCATTGGCAAAAAAGCAAAAAAAAATGTTTTCCACTTTGGTTTAGCCAACCCCCTCCGTCTCCCCTCCCTTCCCCCCTCCCTCTCCCACTCCCCGCCCTTGCCCCCACCACCCATAAAGGGGGAAAGCATGTTTCCCCTTAAAGAGTCTCTCCCTTCACCTCTTTCCCATCCCCCCAAAACCCCCAGGGGCCAGCCAAAAATTAAAAAAATTTTTTTCCACTATTAAAGCCTCCACTCCCCCTCTCCAAATACCTGGGCATGCGGTTGTGTTCCTTGTTAAAGAAGCTCTGCCCTTCCCTTCCCCAGCAAAACCATGGCCCCTAGAAAGCAATAAAAAAAATTCCCCCTAGTTTTTTTTTACCAAAAGCCTTTCCCTCCCTAAAAAATACCCTCCGTTGTCCAGGCCACCCATGGGGCAAAAAAATAAAAAAGGCAAAAAAAAATGTCCCCCCCCCCCCCCCACCCCCCCCTGGCCCCCATCAACCCAGGCTTCCCCTTCCTCAAATAAAATCCAGCCACCAATGGGCAAAAGCCCATAAAATTCCCAATGTTAAAGAGCCTTCTTCTTTCCCCTCCACCTTTTCCCCCAGTAAAAAAAAAAAACCAAAGGGGAAAGGCCCATATTGGTACCCCCCACCCCTTGGTAAAGGAGCCTTCTCCCACTCTTTTTTCCAGCAAAACCATGGGCCCAAAAGCATAATGGTATTCCCCCCCCCACCCTTGTGCTAACAAAAAAGATTTTTTTCCTCCTATCCCCAGTCCCCCCCCATGGGCAAAAAAAAATAGCACAAAATGGTACCCCCCCCCCCCCCCTGTAAAAAATAAAAAAAGCTCTCCCCTCGTCCCCAAACCAACCAAAAGCCCCCCCCCCAGCCATATGGTTCCCCCCCAATGTTAAGAAGGCTTCTTTACCCCTCTTCCCCAGCCCAAAACCCCATAAAATGGGCAAAGCAATGGGGGTTCCCCCCCCCCCCCATTGTAAAGTGGGCCCCCCCTCTCCCCCTCCCTCCCACCCTTTATCCCCCAGTTACAATGGCATAAAGCAATTTCCCCCCCTGTTTAGAAAGCCTCATCCCCCCCCCCCTCCTTTCCACAAAATTGGCAAGCATTACCCCCCCCCCCCCACCCCCCCCTGTTTATAAAGCGCTTCCCCCCCACTTTCTCCCCTATCCTTCTTCCCCCAAGCCCAACCAAAAAGGGCAAAGCCAAACAATGTCCCTTGGGTATAGACCCTATTCCCCTTCCCCCCCCCTCTTTTTCCCCTGCCACCTATTCAAAGGCTACATTTCCCAATAAAAAAAAATTGGGTTTTTAAAGAGCCCTTCCCCTTTTTCTTTTTCCCCCCATCCCTCCCTTCTCCTCCCCTTCCCAACACCATGCAAGCCATGTCCCCCCCCTCCCCCCCCCCCCCCCTGTTAAGAGTCCTTTCCTCCCCTCCCCCCTCAAAAATCCCAGTAAAAAAAAAACCCAATGGCCAAGCGTTTGGTGGTCCCCCCACCTGTTACAAAGATTTCTTTTTCCCCATTCCTCCCCTCTTCCAAGCCAAAAAAACCCAATGGCCCAAAAAAAAAGCCCAAATGTCCCCCCCCCATGTAAAAGAGCTTTTCCCCCTCCCTCATCCCTCCCTCCCTTTTTTTTTTCTCTTTTTTCCCCCCACACCAATTTTGGCAGCCCAATTTCTCCACCCATGTTGACCCGCATCCTCCCACCTTTCCCCCAAAACACCCCACGGCCCCCCCCAAAAAAAAAATTGTCCCCTGTAAACAGCACTATCCTCCCTTCCAGAAACCAAGGCAACAAAAATTCCCCCTGTTAATACAGTTTTTGTTTTTTATTTTTTTTCCCTCCCCCTTTTTATTTTTTGGGTTTCTCCTGTCCTTCCAGGCACCCCAACTGGCCAAGCCCCCCATGTTTTTCCCCTTTTTCCCCCCCCCCTGTAGACAAAACTCCCCCCTTCCTTTATCATCCTCTTTTTTTCCCAAGCTAAACCAAAAATGGGGGCCAGCATGGGTTCCCCCCCCCCCCCCCCCTGAAGAAAGAGCGCTTCTTCCCCTCCCTCTTTCCCCCACCAAAAAATCAAACCCCTTGGCCAAAAAAGCCAATGGTCCCCCCCACCCCCACCTTGTACACAAAAAGCTTCCCCCACCCCCCCCTACCCCTCCCTTGTCCATACCAATGTGCCCCAACAAAAAAAAAAAAAAAAAAACTGTCCCCCCCCCCCTACAAGAAAAGCCCCCCCCATATTGCCCCCCCTCCCCCTTCCCCAGCCAAAAACCATTGGCCCAGCCCCTTGACCCCACCCCCCTGGTTTTTAAAAAAAAGCTTTCCTTCTTTCCAGCCCAACCAAAAAAATGGGGGCCTAAAAAAGCCCAAAAAAAAAATTCCCCCCCACCCCCTCCCCCCCCCCCCCCCACCCCCCCCCCCCTGGTAGGGAAAGGCCTTTTTTCCCTTCCCTCCCAATCCCAAAGAAAATCCCCAAAAAATGGTGGGCCAGCATTTAATCACTTGGTTTTTTTTAAGATTTGTTTTTTATCCCTTTCCCCTCTTTATTTCCAGCAACCCCATGCGGCCAATGTTCCCCCCCCCCCCCCCCTCACCCCCTTGGTTTTAGAAGGCTTTCCTTTCCTCCTCCCCCCCAAAGCTAACAACCAATTTGGGCCAAAAAAAAAAAAGGCCCATGGGGTTCCCCCCCTGGGTTTTACAGCTTTTTTTTTCTTCCACGTCCCCAGCCACCTTGCCCAACAAAAATGTTGCCCCTGTTTAGAGTTTTTACTCCTTTCCTTTCCCCATGCAAAAAAAACCCCAAACATGGGGCAAAGAGCTAAAAATATGTCCCCCCCCCCCCCCCCCCCCCCCTTAAAAGAAGGCCCTACCCCCCCCCTCCCCCCCCCCCTTCCCCCTCCCCCCCAGCAAAACCAATATCAAAAACCACAAAAAAAAACAAAAAGGTTCCACCCCTGTAAACCACCCCCCCCTTTATTTTCCTCCTTCCCTCACCCCTTTTTTTTTTCCCAAGCCAAAAACCAATTTTTTCAATGCCAATTAAAAATGGTTATATAGAGGCCACCCTTTTTTTTCCCCCCTCTTTTTTTTCCAGCCAACACCAAATTGGGGGCCCCAAAAAAAAACAAGGGGTTTCCGCCCTGTAGAAAAGCTTCTCCCCCCCCCCTCCTCCCTCTTTCCAGCCAAAAAAAAAAAACCTAAAATGGCCAAAAATCCAAAAAATTGTTTCCCCTGTAAAAAACAGTTTTGTTTTTTTTTTCCCCCTCCATCCTCCCTTTCTCAAAACAAACAAACAAAACCGCGGATGAAAGAAAAGAAGAAGGATTTTTTTTGAGGAAAAGAACCGTTGGGTTTAAAACCATGGATAATCATGGGATGGGGCAAAAACATGGGGATTGGGGGGGCCCCATAGGAAAAGGAAGGGGAGAGAAGGAAAGCCCCTTTTTTCCCCCTAACAGGGGAAACCCCCAGTTGCTTGCCAAATATGGTGGGTCCCCCTGGAAGCGAGGAAGCCCTTTACTACATGTTTTTTTTTAACATGCTTATTAATGAAAAATGGTGGCTGGGGAAAAAAAAAAAGGAAAAAAAGGGAAGGAAGAAAGCTTTTGTCTAACAGGGAAAACACATTGGTCCCGGGGGCTTTAAATGGTTTTTGGGCCCCTTTTTTGGGGGAAAGAAGAAAAGGAGCCTTTCCTACAGGAAAACAAAAAATTCACTGCCCCCATGGGGTGCCTGATAAAAAGAGGAAGAAAAAAAAACTCCCCCCACCCCAAGAACCCCCCATTCTGCCCCCGCATGGGTGGCTTTGGGAAAAACCCGAGGGGAAAAAAGAGCCCTTTCATTTTAATAAAAACAGAAAAAAACCATTCCCAGCCCCCCCATGGTGGGGGGGGGCCTTGGGGAAAAGGGAAGGAAGAGGCCCTTTCTACAGGGGACAAAATCCCACGCCCATTTGGGGTTTGCCCCTGTGAAGAGGGAAAAAGAACTCTACAGGAATTAATAAATTTGCCTTTGCCCCCAATGGAAAATTCCCCCCCTGGGAATGGAGGAAAAGAAAAAGCCTCTTACCAGGAAAAAAAAAAAAAACCCCCCCAATTCGGCTGGGCCCATGGGGGGTGCCCCTTGGGAAAGAGAAAAAACCCTCCCCCCCTTTAACAATGAAAAAAACAATCCCCCCCCCCTTGGCCATGGTGGGGCCCCCTGCAAAAGAAGGGAAAAAGCCCATCTTTTTTAGGAACCCATGCCAGCCCATGGGTTGTACTTGGGAAGAAAAAGGAAAGAGAGAAGCCCCTCCTACAAGGCCCCCCCAATGCTGCCCCCCCCCAATGGTGGCCTGGATGAGGAAAAAAAAGGAGAAGCCCGCTCCCCCCCTACAGACAATGCTGCCCAATGGGTGGGGCCGGAAATAAGAAGAGGATGCAGTATTCCCTACAGGAAACACCCATTTGGCCCTTCCCCCTGGGGGGGGGGG
>JAMYXO010002471.1:0-15000 GCA_033310375.1 Conus canariensis | reverse complement strand
AGCGAAAAGAGAGAAACGTTATTATCCTGAGGCTCTCAACTATTTTCCTATAAATCACATCTATTTTTCCTGTTTTTTTTTTTTTCTGATGATCAGAACTGTTTTTCCTGTTTTATGAGGATGAAAACTGTTTTCTCCGGACAACACCTGGTTTTCCTGTTTTTTCTGAGGAGAACAACTGTTTTTTTTTTATTTTCTTGTTTTCCCCGAGGATCAAAACATTGATTTCCATCTTATTCTTGGGACAAAATCTGTTTGTTTGTTTTTTCCTCAGGAAAGCAGAATTTATCACAAGGAAAACATTAACAAGAAAAACAGCCATAATCGTAATTTACCAAGACATGCGCATACGCGGTAGGCAAAATAAGAAAATATAGTTGTGTTGCCGAGGATCATAAATGTTTTCCTTGTTTTGTTGTTTTCCTAAAAGCTGCTGACTGTTTTCCCTATGAAGATAAGGAATACAGTTGTGATCCTTATGGATAACACAGACAACAGCTGTCTTCCTTGGGAAAATAGAGAAAACACTTGGGATCTTTGCGGAAAACATGAAAAACAGTGTCGCAGTATTGTAAGGGACACAAATGTGACACACAAGGATGACGGTTCTTCTTTTCTTTTTTCTTTTTTTTTTTCTGCTGTCCCATCTTCTCTGTGTGTGTGTGTGTGTGTGTGTGTGTGTGTGTGTGTGTGTGTGTGGCTTTGCACCCACGCTACTCATTCCACCCATCCACAGCCACAGCCTAGCCCGGTCTGCCACAACCCTAGCATCAGCAATTCAAAAGGAGCAGTCAATGTCAAGCTGTCAACAGGCAACTCACTTGGAGACACTGCACTGTTGCTGAGACACTTTGGTGGTGTTCAGTGGTGCCTGTTCTTGTCCAACATGCACAGAACACCACCTATTAAGCCCCATACTGACGGCAACAGCTTTACCGCAGTTGTCTGAAAGATAAAAGCTATTTTCCTGGGAAAATGCTCCCATAAAGGGCGACATAATTGTTGCAATAGAAAGGATGTTGTCCTGGAGGAGCCGCAATAGAACAGTGAGGGTCAGAGGCCATTTTTTTCTCATAGTAACACACTCTCTTCCCTTGGAAGCACAGACGAAGAGGACAGAAATGAGTCGTCGTCCCTCCAGCTTTATAACCATTCGTTAGTTGATGTTTTCCAATTGTTAAGTTTCCTTTTAACGCTAAGCTGAATGGAAAGAAATCATAAGAAGTCACAGAAAGAAACTGAGAAGGGATGACTAGAAGCAGTACTGTTTCTCTATTTCTTGGACACTGATCATTCCCTGCCCATCAGGAGAGAAGAGAAAGGGAGAAAGGATACCTCGCCCAAAGACGTCCGTGGTGACAATGCCCATTCCTTTCTACCCTCCAAAAAATATTCGTTTTACATCCTGGGTTGGGGTGGGAAGTAAAAACAAACAAAAACAAAAATATCATGTTGACAGAAGAAATTATTTACCACGATTTAAGACTATTGGACAATTGCGTCGTTAGTCTAGAAAAATTTAACATTTACTAAAAACAGCCACTCAAATATATAAGGACCAAAACCAATGTTGTGTCAAAAATACGGACATATTTCCCATTCCATGTGCAGAGGAAGAGTATAATTCAGTATTGAAAAATGAATATAAATCAATGTAACGTGACCTCTTCCTTTTCTACTTCCTGACCTAGTTTTTGTTCTTACGTCAAGAGCCCATGGACATGATGCTTCTGATGTGGACATCCTGAGTCTTTTGTTCCGCCATTGTGCCCAGTCCTGGCTCTAACAACACGAGAACCTTCCTGACCTCTAAGCGGTTGGAAGTTTGACACCTGGGTTGCAGGTCGGAGAAAAACGAAGGACTCCTCTCATTGAAGATGAAAACTGTAGTGAAGTGCGGATGCTTTGAAGATAGGCAAGCCCGGTGGAAGTGCACTCTGCATGACAACTGTTCACCAACGGTCAGATGAACAAGTAGACAAACACCGGCAATACAGTCTTTTACGTTCAGAAGGGGACACACACACACACACACACACACACACACACACACACACACACACATTCTCTGCACATAAAATGTATGCACGCACATGCACAGGATGCTTCAGGATAAGAAAAGAACAAGAAAACAGCCCCCCCCCCCCCCCCCTTTTTTTTTTTTTTTCTTCTCTGTGATTGATGCGTACGCTATTTCAAGCTGAGAATTGCACCAAATGAGTGTCTCTCTGGTTTCGAGTCTCCATGTGATTTTTCAGTTTACCTAATAGTTTTTTGTTTTCTGTTTTTTTCTGGCGGATCTGTATCCTTATCAGCAGTTTTATTTTTTGCTTTACATGTATTTACTTGTCGATTTTCTAATCACAGCTTGTTGTGAAATGCTGATAGCTAACTGCTGAGAGGGCTGGGATGAGAGAACATCGAGCCAGATGGGCTTTATTTATTTCGCACTCACCCACGCATGCACAGGCACACACACACACACTCTCTCTGCGAGGGCAAACCTGACCAATGACCCCATAAATTAGCTGATGAGTGTGTTATGGATACTAGTCTTTTGCATCAACGGAAAGGAGCTATTTCATTGCAACATTAGGCAACTGTCAATTAATAATATTATGCACAGCAGATATACATTTAGCATATCCCCCCTACCTCCCAACACACACACACACACACACACACACACACACACACACACACACACACACACACATACAGAGAGAGAGAGAGAGAGGAGAACTATCATCTCGCTGTGCTGGTCTCTGTTCGTGGAAGGCCACTGATACAGCAAAACTAGCAAGAACATCCAGTACGATATTTTGGTTTCACTGTTGTTTTTTTCTTTCATTTTTTTCCCTGGTGTTTGTATAAGTTTTGCTGTATTAGTAACCAAAATTCATTCAGTCCTGCTGAGCGTTCAAATATGGGCAATTTCTTTTTTCTTTTTTTTGTTACCTCGATGATTAAGGTGTGTTTTGTGTGTCTGTGTGTTGGCACATCCATCTAAAGGTATGACTAGCCTGACATGTGCGTTGGGCAAATACCTGTTGCATCTCATCCGTAAACCTCTCTTCCTAGTTCTTCATCTACCCATCTAATAACCAAATTATTCCGTTCATTTATTGATCGATTTCTATCTAATTCCTGTGCATTGTCTTTTCATATCTTGGCAGATGTGTTGTGGCATATTTTGGCAAATGCGCTCGCAGTGACGTCTTGTTAATGAAAAACTGTTGGTTCAACGCCCCCTCTCCGCCCTATCCCTCGCCTTCTTCCAACCTTCATTTCACTCGCTCTCTCCACTCGCTCTCTCACCTTTCACTCCCTCCCCATCCCCAAGCGCCCGTCCTCCTAACTCGGCGTCATCCAAGTCATCACTTTCTACTCTGAGTCTTCAAACTGTCTGAGTTCCTGCGCGCAAGAAATAGCTCACGTGCAGCTCACACGTTTATGGTAACAAAGGTCGAATAAACTGGACCTATCTTTTTCACCTGTTAGTCGTCACTTTAGTCTTCCTTCCTTACGTCCTTTCTTCCTTTTGTCCTTTCTTCCTTTTGTCCTTTCTTCCTTTTGTCCTTTCTTCCTTTTGTCCTTTCTTCCTACCCTTTTCTTTGCTCCCTTCTTGCTCTCCTTCTCTTGTCCTTGCTTTTCTTTAGTTCTCCTTACTTTCATCTCTTTTTCTCCTTTCTTCTTTTTTCCTGTTTTCCTTCTCTCCTCTGTCCAGTCTGTCTGTCTTCTTTGTTTCCCCAGATTTTTTCTTTCTTTCTTTTACTTCCTTTTATATTGTCTCCTTTCTTTTCTTTTTCTCCCTTCCTTTGCTGCCTTTTTTCCTTTCTTTCTGCAATCCATTCGTCTTTTCTTTGTTCTCCCTTTTCTTTGTCTATAAATTATCTTCTTCATTTTCCCCTTATTTTTCGCCTCATTCATTATTTTACAGTTCTTCCTTTCTTCTTGTTTTCCATTCTTGATTTCCTGTTTCCCGTCATTTGTTTCTTTTTTTCTTGTATTTCTTACTTCCCTTATTCTTTCTATCATTTTTTCTTCTTTTTACCTCAACTCTGTTTCCTTTCTGCCTTCTCTCCTTCCTTCAATTTTTTTTAAAAACAAAATACTTCTTTCCTTCTCTTCTTCGTTTCTTCCAATCCCTTTGTCTTTCTTACTTCACTTCTTCATTCTTTCTACCTTCTCTTCTCTTTTCTTTCTTCCTTCCTGCCACTTTCGTTTAACACTATGGATATGACAGAACTCATGTTGCATAATACCTCGCACTGTGCCTTTGCTGAAACTTTGTAGCTAAACAGAGAGACGGTTGAATTCTTGCCCAACAGAAATATAAACGGGTCGTCAAAGTATAGCAAAGCTTCCTGTATTCCCGCGCGCTAGCACGATTGATATGAACGATGTTGGAGGCCTTCACGCAGTCACTACACATGTTCGACGATGCACTCACCCGGACCAGTGTGTTAGAACACCTGCAGAACACTTCACACAACATCACCTTTCGGGAAGATTGCATTGAAGCCGTGTTCAGTGAATTGGAGTTCCTGCCCTGGGACAATCCTGATAATATCGTCAGTGCGGAGGTGGAAGAAATCGCTGGTCAGACTTGTTACCACCTTCTTGCTGTGCTGTTTGTAATTGGCTTTCCAGCCAACGTCATCAACATGGCAGTGTTTTACAAACAGGGACTGAAGGATCGTGTCAATATGTGCCTGTTTGTTTTGTCCCTCAGTGATGGGATGTACTTGGCGGTGTTCCTGGTCCCTTTCTGTGAGCAGCTGTATCTGCGCTACACAACTCAAGAAAGGTATGGACCTATACTCATTTTCGTCAACAATTACAAGATCAATGTCCTCGTCGCTTGTGGGTTTGTGTCGCCCATACTGTCCGCTATCATTGCCGCAGAAAGGTGTCTGTGTGTGTTTAATCCACTCAAATGTCAACGCCTGTTACGCACTCGAACGATGGCAGTCATTATCATTGGAGTCTATATCATCATCTATGGTCTGTTCTTCATCGTGGCCTTCCGATACACCATCAAATGCATTTACGACCCCACGTCCGGAGTGGTGGAGACGAATTACGTGGAAGGGGAATTTTACAAAGCTCACAAAGACTTCATCGACCAACTGGAAAGTGCTGTCTTTGGTGCCAGTGTGCCTGGTGCTGTGCTGGTCGTGGTGACGACAACGACGATAATGACCATCATCAAGCTACGTCAGATTGTGACGTGGCGATCGGACACGTCATCCTCAGTTTCTCTCCGTGAGGTGGCTCTGACGAAGATGCTGGTAGTTAACTCCATCCTGTTCATTATTTGTTTCTCTCCTGATGCTCTCCATCACGTCAGCAGGTTCCTCGTGCCAGAAATGAGGTCTGGAGGACGTTATCACAATTTTTATCTGACTGCCCTGTGGATTGGCGACATCTTCACCTTCTTCAACGCCACCCTCAACATCTTCGTGTACTACACCATGGGCTCTCGTTACAGAGAGACGTTCTGGGCCCTGTTTGGCAGAAAATCAAAACCCGGAAAAGAGGTCAACTCGCGTTTAGCGAAAACCAAATTGCGACAAACGTGAAAGACGTTTTGCACAATATCATTGTATCCATGTGTGGCTATATCGGTAAAGCATCGTTGAAGATTTAGGCTTCTTGCTGCTATTTAGATAACTTCTTTCAAAGCATTTTTACATGCTTATTTCATCTTTGAAGGTTTTTTTTTTTTTAACGCAAAGCATGAACTGTTTTCAGATGACTATAGATGTCTTTACCAGGACAGAACAGAAGGATTTGCTACCACACATATTAAAGAAAAACGTATGAAGACTGTTTGATGAAACTACCATCGGCAGTCAACCCATTTTCATAAAATGACTCCTTGTGTGTGGACTATTTTTGGTCCAATCTGTGTGATCTGCATTCTTTGCCCCTTCAAGTCCTTAAGTTGATGCAGTGAACTTCAACGAACCTAATGCTTTGAACAGAAGAGCCAGAATTTATGGGGCATGTGGCTGATGCACTGGACAAGATATTGCTCAGTGTTTATCTACACATAAAAACTGTTTGAGACTACATATGTGCACCTCTTCTGTTTCAAAAGCTGCCTCATTGAAAGCCTATATCTCAGATCGTGCTGTACTGTAGGCTGTACTTGTGTATCAAAAAGCTTTGAAAACAATTTGGTAATATATTCTCACATTTCTTCAATGTTCGAAACAATGATACTAATGCTTTTTCTTTTTAGCTTTGGCCACCAATTCATCGCATGCTGTTAAAAACTAAATTTTGGTTAGAGAGGGGTTAGTTACCTCCCAAGGGCACAGACAAAGTCCTACCCTCTCTCTTTCTATATTTTGCTTCATTTTCCGCCCTCAGTCATTCCGTTTTGAAATTTAAATTTTGGTTGAAAAATAGAAGCTCAGATCTTAAGAACTATTTACAGCTTTCTTTTCTTTTGCACTATATATTCAGTTTCCTTTGCACCAAAATCACGGTCTTTACCAAAAACAGTAACATTTCTGTTCATACTGATCGTCAATTCCACGTAACTGTATGAAGCATGCAAGCAGTTTGATTGTGCCTCAGGACCAGCTACTTTTTATTTCTCAGAAAATTAGATCTTCGACAAATAATAAGATAAAGTATTTAAAAAAATGAGTAGAAAATATAACTTCACGCTTTCAATTTTCAGTTGTTTCCGAAGCAAGTTGATCAGTAATCAAAGAAAACAAAAATGGACTGCACACATCCCCTTGTTTGATCCATTTTGCATAAACAAGAGAATCTTTAGAATCTACCTTATATCTTCGTATTGTTGTGCGTACCTTGTTTTTTAAATACAGAACACAAAATGTACACCGATTCCATTTTTGACAAGTCCTGTCCAGATGGCCTTTTTTTTATGTAATATCGAAATGTGTTTCTCAAAATCTGTTCACTCAATATGTAACTGTCTACTATTTACTAAATGCTTTTGAACTGCCGCAAAAATAATCTTAAAGAAAAGATACGATGGGATGTTGAATAATTCAGTTTAACTCCAGCTTGGTTGACCTGCCAGATCTTTTCTTCTATCCATTTTAGTAAACTTGAAGTAATTATCGCACTACAAAGCTTATGACAAGCGTTACCAAGTAGAATACCCCTACAATTATTCTGATCATTAACATCTCCCTCTTTAGATGATGCACAAATTACAGATTCTGTCTCTTTCTTTTTTTCTATGATGTTGTAGGCCTCCCGACCCTGATCGTCTCGCTCACAGACCCACAGTCAGAGTATGGCGGCACAGAGGTCTTACACGATGAGTACTGTGCCGTGTGTGTCCTGCCTTTGAGGGTCTGCTTCACTGAGACAATCAGTCAAAGCTGCTTGACAGTTTGAAAGAATATGAGAGGCAATACATAAAAGATATACAGAACAAGAATAAATAATCAAGAACTGCATATAAACTGTATTGCTTATTGATCATTCAGTTGATAAAAACTAGACGTCACTGTAACAATTTCCAGGTGAAGAAACGGGGTTGGGGCCGCAAATTCAAACAGCCGCCATCTTTTGCTTCAACTGGCGACCTTGAATAGTTTTACATCCAAACAATGAATTATTTGAAAGAAAGTCAAGGACAGTGAGTCATCGCACGCCTACTCTGTTCTTATTGTATAGTAACCTCAACATTGTTCAGCTGAACACCAAGTGACAAGAAGATCAAGAACTCGCAAGTCATCAAATGGCCTTCCTGTCCCTACCTGCGACTATTAATATCTTCATACTCGGCCTAGCAATACGTAGCATCTAAACAATGAATTCTATACTGGATGACAGTGTTGAAAGAACGTCAATGTCTTGGGAGTAGGGATGGCCTTCGGTCCTCTATCGTTGCAATAAAGTGACCCTAGGGCATTGTATACCTTAAAGAGTAAATGGCAAGAAAATCAATGTCGGGTAGTTTTCATGCAGTGACCTTGCTATTTTCATACCCAGTTAGCACTATCTTCGTGGTCGACCTCGTAACACCAAATACCAAAACTAAGAATCTTCAGTCTTGACAAAAAATGTGAAAGAAAAAGTCAAGGTTGGGAAATTATGTTTGGTTTTCAGTACTCTGTCTTCCTTGTAAACTGTTCCTGTCGCATTGTCTTCCCTGTAGATTGCTCTTGTCGCATTGTATTCACTGTAAACTGTTCCTGTCGCACTGTCTTCTCTGTAAATTGTTCTTGTCGCATTGTATTCACTGTAAACTGTTCTTATCGCACTGTCTTCACTGTAAGCTGTTCTTGTCGCACTGTCTTCTCTATTAATTGTTCTTGTCACATTGTATTCACTGTAAACTGTTTTTATTGCACTGTCTTCACTGTAAGCTGTTCTTCTCGCACTGTCTTCACTATAAATTGCTCTTGTCGCATTGTCTTCATTTCACTGCAAATTGTTCTAATAGCATTGCCTTCACTGTAAATTGCTCTTGTTGCATTGTCTTCATTGTAAATTGCTCTTGTCGCATTGTCTTCATTGTAAATTGCTCTTGTCGCATTGTTTTCACTGTAAGCTGTTCTGTCGCATTCTCTTCGCTGTAAATTGCTCTTGTCATATTGTCTTCACTGTAAATTGCTCTTGTCACATTGTCTTCACTGTAAATTGCTCTTGTCGCATTGTCTTCACTGTAAATTGCTCTTGTCACATTGTCTTCACTCCATGGCATATTGCTCTAGCAGCATTGTCTTGACTGTAAACTGTTCTTGTCACATTGTCTTCACTGTAAACTATTCTTGTCGCATTGTCCTCACTGTAAACTGTTCTTGTCGCATTGTCTTCACTGTAAACTATTCTTGTCACATTGTCCTCAATGTAAACTGTTCTTGTTGCATTGTCTTCACTGTAAGCTATTCTTGTCACATTGTCCTCAGTGTAAACTGTTCTTGTCGCATTGTTTACCAAACATAGCAAGCTACAAAGAGCCTACGGTTAAGGAATACATACAGTGGCCTTCATATTCTTGTTGTATGTGCTTGGAATTTAGAAGTTAGCCCTTGAATACATCATAGCTGCCAGAGGAGCATGGATAGGGTAGTACAGGGAGTAAAGAAACTAAGGTCAAAGTCGCAGACTTACATCAGACTTTCAGAGCTATGGTCAGCAAGAAAGTGCTGAAAACTGTGCGCCGAAGCGTATCGAAGGTAGGACTGCTAGCACGTGCATTGATTTTGGTGACCTTGCCAACCTTGTCGAGTAAAGTCAGCTGAGCAGAGCCAAATGTACGAGAACGTGCTTCAAGTATGCTTATGTGAACTGGCTGTAGCTTTACGTAGTAGGACAATTTGCCCATGTGCCCATGTCAAGCTACGATCCTTCAGAAGAACAAGCAAAAAAATGTATAGAAACCGAGTCGTGAATTTTCAGACGGACAAGGACGAACAAGGGACAAAATCGTGGTGACAGACTTGATATGGTCCTTTGCGGTCGGCTTGGCTATAAGTGACGTAACCTTGGCTCTGGGAGAAAAGCTGATCGAAGGATCAACTGTCAAGGAAGAGCTTAGTCTTTGTTTAGTATCAGGGTCGGATCGATACAAACTAAATATTCAGGGTATCAATACTCCCCTAGTTCGATACTCCCTGGCTCGATGCCCCCCTTCCCCCCACCACTCCATATTCCCCATGACGGCAACTCCCCTCTACTTGTCGCTGCTCAATATACTCCCCAATACCCTTCCAGCCGAGTTATTTCAGTGGTGTTTAGTGGTGTCTGTTTTGACGCAGAGTATACATAACAGCGCCTGCTAACCTCCCTGCTGAAGACGATGTTTGTTTGGTTCAGGAATGAGCATGAGTGAGCGCTTAATGCCTGTCACCACCCACCTCTCCCCACCCTTCAGACAACTTGTTTTGCTAAAGGACAGCTTGCCAAATTACATGCACATAGCTTCAATGGTTACAAAGTTATGAAGGAAACAAAGTCCAGGCCGAGCACATATGGGCGTTCCCAAACACAAATATTCTTTGTCTTTATATGATCTGAAAGGCACTGTGATAATGAGCAACCATGCAAAATTTCATGCCTGTGGCTTGAACGGTACTATTAGCAAAAGATACCCACGCCCACACAGACACACAGACACACAGACACACACACACACACACACACACACACACACACACATCTAAGTTGAGCCCTGAACTGAGTGCTCAAGGGTGGACAATTTGTTCCACAATGTTCAAAAATTTGTGACTTCTCGGTACAAATTGACCACCTGCCGGAGGTGGTCAGTTTGTACCAGCTTTTGCGGTACAAATTGACTACCCGGTACGATTTGTCCGCTGGTGGTCAATTTGTACTGGGTGGTCAATTTGTACCGCAACAGTCCCTTTTGCTGTGCCGAAAGTGGCTCAGTTTTCGTCCTAAGTTACGCGTGAACGATTTATAAAGCACTCACATTCATTGAAAAAAAAAGAACAACACATTTGCAGTTTTTCATGGCTGAACTGTCCTCATCGATTTTAAGAACGCATTTGACAGGGACAGGGATGCATCTTTAAGGACAAGCATGAGGACGTGCGATATCAATATGAAACTTATCAAGGTCATAGAACAGCTTTATGAAAGAGCTGATAGCGCAGTACTCTATGCCAGAAGCCTCAGTGACCAGTTCCCCAAAAGTATTGATGATAGCCAGGGCTGTTTGCTTTGCCCCAACCTCTTCATCATCCTTCTGGAAAGACTTAGGACTGAACGCTTTTGTGTTTTGTGTATTTTTTTCCTTTTGTATTAAAGAATATGACATACTCCCAGAGGAACTTATGCATACAAACAAAAATATACTTGTACATTCTTACTATTTACACAAACACACACACACACATACGTGCGCGCGCGGGCACGCACGCACGCACGCACGCACGCACGCACGCACACACACACACACACACTCTCTCTCTCTCTCTCTCTCTCTCTCTCTCTCTCTCGAGAGAGAGAGAGAGAGATGAGAGAGAGAGAGAGAGAGAGAGAGAGAGAGTTATGTCACTGCAAAATATGATTAAATTCAGTCGAAATTAGAAAGGCTTGATCTATACATCGGTTAGGTTTATCCAGAAATGATACTAAATTAGCAAACGTCTGAGTATATTGCTTAGACAAACATACAGATGAAAATGTCATAGCAGTTCTTTGTGGTTTTGATGATGAATGAAAGAAAATGTGTGAACGGTAGACTGAAGTTAAAAAAAAAAATTGAAAAGTATGACAGCTTGACGAAGGCTGAATCTTTGTGAACCTGGCACATTTTCACGCACACTTCTCACGTTGTCCACCTCCCTCCCTATTTCTCCACCCCTCCCTCCAAAACAACAACAACAACAGACTTTCTTCACATAGTATTCAAACAGTCTGGAAGCACGTTCCTGATAATTAAAACCGGCCCCGTCTTCAAGGAAACTAGAGTCTGATATCCAACACACACACACCACACACACACACACACACACACACACACATATATATATATATATATATATATATATATATATATTATATATATATATCACTTGATTAAAACGCACAATGCTGCTTGGCACCGCACCTCCCAAACACACACTTGAGGTAAAAATTCAAAGGAAAGATAAGAACACAGTGTTGTTCAGTTTCATTGTGTGTCTTCACAAATTTTCGCTCAACGAGCTTCTTCATGGCATGGCACTGACTGATGGACACAGGATTACATGTCTACCTGACTAGCTGCTCAGTCAAATTAAGGATGGCTTCAAACATCTTCTTTAAAATCACGTGCAAAATTGTCCCACACGAGCGAACTGCACATATCCGAACATGCAAGAATCAAAAAGAAACTCTGGGGAGGGACTTATTGGGGGGGTGGGGGGTGGAGGGGGGGAGGGGGATGGACTTATTTGGGGGGGGGGAGGCGTTTACATGTGGGTGAAAAGCAATTTCTCAATCCATTTGAGATCCTGTTATAATACTTGACTCATGATTTATTACAGCATTTGTTTATTGCAACATTGTTTATCATTCTCAAAGAAGGGGTGGGAAAAGAATTTATTATCCAGTAACCTTTATCAGTCAGTCATGGGTTCCAACGGTCACGCCCGATCGACAGTGGCCACACCAGGTCTGACAACCTGTAAGTTAAGGTGACGTATTCACTGTGGTAAATCATACTGGACTCTTCTTAAAGAGGTGAATTCTTTTCTGGTGTTCAAGCCACTAAAAACAGTTCCTAGATTACACATCCAGAATATATATCTCTCTCTAAAAGTTTATCTTCGTCAAAGACTTTATCAATTGCTATTATCTGTAGAAATTCTAAGTTTCCAAATTCTGGATGAGGTGTTGAACAAACATGTTTAGCAACTGTGCATTTGTTTGTTTTCTGCAGTTTAATGTCGGATTTGTGATTTGCCCATCTTAATTTCAGGTTTTTTGTTGATCCTACATACTAATGATCAGGATGTCTTTTGCATCTTATAATATAGACAACATTTTTTGTTCTACAGTTTAAATTATGTTTTATGTGCCATTTCCTTTTGTCCCAGGGTGAAATGAGAGTCTTAAGATTTTCTCCATGATTATATGTGCCACATCTCAAGGAATCGTACAGGAAATATCCTGATTCCAGTTTCGGGCCGTGTTCTACAAAACTTTTTGGGACAGTGGGTTTTGTATATTTCACCAAGGTTTTTTTTCTGCGTCTATCTGCTGCTGTTTCTTAGGGAAAATAGTTTTGGAATTTGAATATAAAATATGGAGGTTTTTTCGGATAATTTCAGATTTGGATAGGTATCTTGGATCGTATTTTGCTACCCATGCTATTTTTTTTCTTGGGTTTTCGTTTTGGTTGTGTTAGTATGCTTTCGCTATCTTTGTTTGCTCCTTTTCTCAATTCTTGTTTCGCTCTGTTGAAATCCCAACCTGACATTGCATAATATTTGGCATATTCCTCAATTATTTCTTCTAAGACATCATCTTCACTAGACAATATTCTTAATCTGGTTCCTACATTGGTGATCAACCCTTTAAAAACAGATGGGGCATGGCAGCTATTTGGTGGTAAGTAAGCATGGTTATGTTTGGAAAAAAACATCTGTTGTAATTTTGCCTTCTTGTATCTTGAGTGTAACATCTAAAAAATTCACTGCCTTACCAATACTTAATACCAATTTCATAGATAGTGCATTGAGCTCTTGTAGATGTTTTTCAAATACCTGGGCATATTTTTCATCAGGTAAAATGGTTAATCCATCATCTCTAAAATGACTCCAAGTGGATGTTTTATTCCTGTTCTTCTTTTGGTAAAAGGGTTCCTATCAACGGGACGGGTATTGTTTCCACTAATTTGTTATCTAGTTCACCCATATAAGTATCAACATACTCACATGAATGTGCCGAAGGTGCCACCTAAGAAGCAAAAGGAAATCATGAAGGCTCATTTTGAAAAGCATTTATTTTATTTTTCCCCATTCACCCACTCAAGCACATACTGTTAGTTAGGCAGAATTATCTACCACTGCAGATATGAATGCTTATCTCCCCCTATTTCTTCAATCTAAGACATAAGAGCAAGCTTTGTTTATAATTGAATATTTCTTGCAGTTATTGCAACACCAAGCTGCTCTGTAAGTTGCTGGAATGGTGCGGTATTTATCCTTGGAATTTATTAGTTTATTGTAATTTAGTCCCTTGTGGATTCATTCCAAGAACTGGCCCTCAGCACTTGTGTCTTAAGAGGTTATCTTTTTATATTTTCTACTTTTCACAAGAAACTGTAGCTTGTTTTTTTCCTTCATGATTTCCTTTTGCTTCTTAGGTGGCACCTTTGGCTGGTTTTTTGAAAACTCAACAAACATACTACGGTATTGCACACCAGCCTTTTCTGGAATAACATTCTTCTTAAAACCGAAAAGGCAGAGGAGTCAAATTACCACTTTCCGCGGTCACTGAGGAGAAACAATCAGGTTTCGAAATATCGGTATCTGACCAGGAGTTATATGTTAGTGAGTTTCCTCCTATTGGAGATCGTCTCCCCCTTGGAGACTATAAGCTTGCTGAAGGCTCATTTTGAGAAGCATTTATTTTATTTTTCCCCATTCACCCACTCAAGCACATACTGTTAGTTAGGCAGAATGATCTACCACTGCAGATATGAATGCTTATCTCCCCCTATTTCTTCAATCTAAGACATAAGAGCAAGCTTTGTTTATAATTGAATATATATATATATATATATATATATATATATACATATATATACATAGCTGCTTCAACACCAGCTAAACACACACACACACGTGCGCGCGCGCGCGCGCGTATTTTCCACTCCCAACGTAAGGAGGGATGTGTTACTATCATTCTACGCTGTTCGCAATTTCCGATTTTTTTTCCTTTTATCGAATTGACGTTTTATAGTCAGCTGTCTACTCAACATGCAGCTATTTCAAAAGAAAAGGACATGGCGTGATAGGTGAAATTGATACAAGGATTTTGTATTTCCAGTTACTTCCTTTGAGCACACCCATCAAAGAAGGGCTGGAACACCTGACGAATTATTACGACAATTACGTTAAACAATCCTCTTTATTCAACGACACTTTCGTTATAATAATAAACGAGCAGCAGATGTATGCCAATCGACCTGCATAAACACAATCACCTGCACAACACTGAAAGCCATTCCATCTTCTGTCTGAAGTGTGACAACATTATTTGCTGGAAAACTACCGGTCTTTCACAACAAACACCAGAGATGGAGTCCAAAGGACATAATAAACTATGCAAGAATAGCTACAATGCTTTTGGCACTGATGCAACAGCTCCTTAATAGTTTTGATATTCAAAGAGCCATAGCGATGCGTCTTTAATAGTTTCTACTGATCTTCGATTGTCAGGCTAAGGCTCTGCAATCTCATACCTGGAATTAGTTTATAAGTCCTCGCCTACCTTCTAACGACTGAAAATTACGTGTGAGCCCGAGGAAGTGAAAGTTTTGAC
>JAMYXO010002470.1:0-22500 GCA_033310375.1 Conus canariensis | reverse complement strand
ATCATTAAAGAAAAAAAAAAGTGTGATATTCAAAATACAGAAATAACAGACGCGCGCACGCAAACACACACACACACACGCAAGCACACACACACACACACGTAAGCACACACACACACACACGCGCGCGCCCACACCCAACCCCTATCCTCCCCCAACACGCGTACCATGCTCGCACGAACACACAGTCCCCAAAACACACGGTGGAAAAAAAAAAAAAAATCAGTAGTACCCTTCACAATATATCGTGTTTCCTGCGATGTTTGTAACAGCGTATCAATGATAGACAGGCCCTCACAGCAACTCGACCCATTCATTGTTGACAGACAGAAATACTGGCACAACGCATTAACACCATCAAGTAATGGAATATAAAGTTTCATCAAAGACAGTACAAACTAAATCATTTACATACCTTAAGACATCAATAACGCTATCTTTTTCCTTCGAAAATTTTATTTTAATTACCAAAGGGCGCACGCGAGTGCAATTGCGCGCGTGCGCACACACACACGCACGCGCGCGCATACACGCACGCACTTCGAAACATTAAACAAACAAAAAAAAAAGCTATTTAACATGGAACCATCACAGTATTGTACGCAACTGTACCCTTTGCAGTAATTAACGTTCCTACGATAGGCCCTTACAAAGGATTTGACAGCAGATTTGACCCATTCATTTTTACAAAAAGACGCACACTAAAAAAGCAACTGTCCAGGTGTAAAGCAATGGACAAGAAAATGTCAATGACAGAATGTAACTGTGTCATTTCCATGGCGAAGGACAACGACCTAATCGCAAAAATCTTTAAAAAAAAAAATTACTGACAAAAGTGGAAAAAAAGAAAAGAAATGAAAAGAAAAGCTCTCACACGAAACACGCATACCCAAACAAGTAACAGTACACATGCAATCAAAGACTATCCATGTCACACACACACACTGTCTACTAAAAAAAAAGAAAAAAGAAAAAAAAGCATATCTTAAGTAATCCACATATTTTTTGGTAGTAATATTTACCATGGCCAACCAATGACAAGCACTGCAGAGATTCAACAGGAAGCACAAGCAGTGTGGATGCCTGTCGGTGAAGATCAAGACATGGAACATAAAATATCGATGACAACGGACAGCCAACGACGACACTGCAAGACTGTAGGACAACGGCCTGGTATCACTTTCAAATAGTTTGGTGTAATCACATGTTTATGAAATCAGATGAAACAGAACTTCATTCATATTCTTAAAGAACATGTGCGTTAAAAAAAAGAACAAAAACGACCGCCGCACACGCGAATAACTACAGATTCACAAGGAGACATACACACATATACACACGCGCGCACGCAGCCACACACTAACACACACCCACATACGCACTAATGCACGCGCGCGCGAACACACACACACAAGTTCTAACTTACACACACAGGCGCGCGCGCACCATGCATGCACGAGCACGTAACCACGCACTCCCAAACACAAACGAAAAAAAACCCAGTTAGTACCTTTCATAATATATTGCGTTACTGTGATGTTTGTAATGGCGTACCAATGACAGACGGGCCCTTACAAAGATCTGGCAGCAACACGACCCATTCACTGCAGAAAGACAGGAGACACTGGCACAAGGCATTAAAGGGTCAGGTGATGGAATCGATGGAATATCAAGTTCAAAGACAAAATGCACCCACATTATTTCCATTCCCAAGACATCAATAGCACCATTTCAGGAAGCTCTTTTTCCCTCGAAATTTGATTTCCCCCCCCCACCCCCCCCCCCCCCCCCCACACACACACACGCACACACACACACACAAGGAGATTCGTAAGCATTCGAAAAGGTACATCGCCTCGTCAGAGACATTCAGAAAAAAAATCCACCCATTCATTTGAATAAAGGGAGATACAGCAACGGGCATTTAAGAGGTAAAGTAATGGAGAATACCAAATATCAACGAAAGATGCACTGCTATCATTTCATCACTTCCAAGCTCACATCATCTGTGTCTGTCTGCCTGGGTCCTGTTTTTTTTTTCTTTCTTTTTTCTTTTTGGTCACTGGTCATAGAAATCCACCCTTTTCGTCCGATCTCTATGTTTGGCCTGGTGACTCTATGGCATACTGGGAACATGAACAGCGATTCACTTTGAAGCCAGATAGTCGTATCAGTGGCGTTCTTAATGCGCCGAAAATACGACTATGTGGCAAAGTGAAGCGATGTCCAGGTGAAAGGTAGGCCGGGGAGAGGGGGGAGGGAGGGGGCGAGGAACAAATGTAATGGGAGGGGGAAGGGAAGGAAGACAATAAAGAGGGGGTGAATGGGCATGGGTAGATGTACGGGGTGGGTAGATGTACGGGGTGGGTAGATGTACGGGGTGGGTGATGTATGGGGTGGGTGATGTACGGGGTGGGTAGATGTACGGGGTGGGTAGATGTATGGGGTGGATGATGTATGGGGTGGGTGATGTACGGGGTGGGTAGATGTACGGGGTGGGTAGATGTACGGGGAGAATGAAAGGAATGGGGGGGGGGGGGGCGGTTGAAGGACACGATATGTGGACGGGGAGAAGGAAGACGACAGAAAGGGAAGGGTGGGGAGGGATTGGAGTGGGGGTAGGTGAAGGGAAGGACAGGGGAAGGGGAGAAATGCGGGAGGACAAGAGAGCTGGGGGGGGGGGGGGAGAAGGGAAGGGAAAGAAAGGGAGCATTGGATAAGGAAAACAGAGGGGATGGGGGGGGGGGGCGAACCATGGGAGAGCAGGAGGGGTAAAGGAAGTGGAGGGGGGGGGGGGGGACGTACAAATTCATATTTTTAATCTGATCTTGAAAAAAAAAGCAACCATACAGGGAATGGAAGTGACGTTTTGATTCCAAGCGAGTCTGAGAGCACGGGAGGGGGTAAGGGTTGGGGAAAGGGAACTGGGGAAAGCGGAGTGGAGGGGAAGGCTGGTAATGGAGGGAGAGTGAAGGGCATGGGGTGCGGAGAGGGGGGAAGAAACGCGGTAGTGGAATGCACAGGGCACAGGTAAAGGAGGGAGAAGGAAGGGGCGTAGGGAAAGGGGGAGGGAGGAACGGGGAAAGGAGAGGAGGGGAGTTCGGTATGGGGGGGAGGGGGAATCAAGGGGGGGAGGGGGAATCAAGGGGGGGAGGGGGAATCAAGGGGGGGAGGGGGAATCAAGGGGGGGAGGGGGAATCAAGGGGGGAGGGGGAATCAAGGGGGGAGGAGGAATCAAGGGGGGAGGAGGAATCAAGGGGGGAGGGGGAATCAAGGGGGGAGGGGGAATCAAGGGGGGAGGGGGAATCAAGGGGGGAGGGGGAATCATGGGGGGAGGGGGAATCATGGGGGGAGGGGGAATCATGGGGGGAGGGGGAATCAAGGGGGGAAGGGGAATCATGGGGGGAGGGGGAATCATGGGGGGAGGAGGAATCAAGGGGGGAGGGGGAATCAAGGTGGGAGGGGGAATCAAGGGGGGACGGGGAATCAAGGGGGGAGGAGGAATCAAGGGGGGAGGAGGAATCAAGGGCGGAGGGGGAATCAAGGGGGGAGGAGGAATCAAGGGGGGAGGAGGAATCAAGGGGGGAGGGGGAATCAAGGGGGGAGGGGGAATCAAGGGGGGAGGAGGAATCAAGGGGGGAGGGGAATCAAGGTGGGAGGAGGAATCAAGGGGGGAGGGGGAATCAAGGGGGGAGGGGGAATCAAGGGGGGAGGGGGAATCAAGGGGGGGAGGAGGAATCAAGGGGGGAGGGGGAATCAAGGGGGGAGGGGAATCAAGGTGGGAGGAGGAATCAAGGGGGGAGGGGGAATCAAGGGGGGATGGGGCGGGGATGGGAGGAGAAAATGAAAAAAAAAAACTGTCCCATGCGAAGGCGCGAGATGGCCCGATCCATTCATAAAGACTGAAAAAAGCGACAGTTACAGTAAAAATGTCGAGTAATGGAACACAAAGAAGTAAAGATATAACCGTACCATATCCATGCCACACAAACATCACTGGCTTTCCGTTAAGCTTTTTCCTTCGAAAGTTGATTACACATAAATAAAACAATTAACATTAGCACCAGCACTAAACACACGCACCGAGACCACGCACACGTCCATTCTTAACGTATTCATCTACATCAAAGACATTCAGGAAACAAATCCACTTACAATGAAAACTTCACAGTATGGCATCTCTCGGGTCTATTAACAATGGCGTGTTAATCACTGGCTCTTGTAATGATTAGACAGCACCATACGACATACGACACACACACACACACACACACACACACACACACACACACACACACACACACACGTGCACATTCATAAGCATTCAAAAATGTACATCACCACGTCAAAGAAATTCAGAAAAAAAGTCCACCCATTCACTTGTATAACGAGAAATACAACAAGAGGTATGAAAAGGTAGAGTAATGGAGAATACAAAACAACCTATCATTTCATTACTTCCAAGCCTCACAACATCAGTGTCTTTCTGCCTGGGTCCTGTTTTGTTATTTTCTTTTTTTTTTTTGTCGCTGGTCATATATATCCACTCTTTCCGTCCGATCTCTAAATTTGGCCTGGCGACTCGATGGCATACTGGGCACATGAACAGCGATTCACTTTTAAGCCAGATAGTCGCATCAATGGCGTTCTTAATGCGCCAAAAAATACGACTATAAGTCACAAAGTGAAGTGATGTCCAGGTGAAGAATAGGCCGAGAAAAGGACAGGAAGGGAGGGGGGGGGGGGGGCAGATGTAATGGGAGCGGGAAGGGGAAGGTGGACAGTAAGGATGGGGGGTGAGTGGGGAAGGGTAGAGGTGTGGGAGAAAATGAGGGGGAGTGGAGGGGAGGACACAACATGGACGAAAATGAGTTTCAAGACGAGGTGAGGAAAAGGGTGGGGAGGGAATGGAAGTAGGGGGAAGTGTGTGTGTGTGTGGGGGGGGGGGAGGAGTTAAGGGAAGGACGGGGGAAGAGGAGAGATAGGGGAGGACAAGAGGGCTGGGGGCGGGGGAGGGGAGGGGAGGAAAGGAGGAGAAAAGGGGGACTGGATCAGAACAGGAGGGACGGGGACGAACACGGGACAGGAGGGTAGAGAGGGAGGGGGTCGGGGGACTGGGGAACGTACAAATGTAATCCACACTTTTCATCTGATCTTGGGAGAAAAAAAAAAGCAACCATACAGAAAAGGGAAGTAACGTTTTGATTCCAAACGGGCCCGAGAACACGGGAGGGGGTAAGGTTGGGGGGAAGGGGAACGGGGTAAAGTGGAGAAGAAAGGAGGGATGGTAGTGGAAGGAGAGTAACAGGGGTAGGGTGAAAGGGTGTGCGGAGTAGGGGGAGGGGGGAAGAAACACGGTGGTGGGTTGCGCAGGGCAGGGAGGGAGAAGGAAGGGGTGGAGAGAGAGAGAGAGAGAGAGAGAGAGAGAGAGAGAGAGAGTGAGAGAGAGAGAGAATGTTGCTTATAGACCAGCCGACCGCAAAGGGCCATATCAGGGCTGTCACCGCATTGAAGTCAACTCGCAAGTCGTTACAAAAAAAAAAAGATTAGATCAGATGAAAAATGTTGATAACTTTTTCAGAAATTGACAGATGTGTGGGGAAAGGGGGAGGTAGGAATGGGGAAAGGGGGAGGTAGGAATGGGGAAAGGGGGAGGTAGGAATGGGGAAAGGGGGAGGTAGGAATGGGGAAAGGAGGAGGTAGGAATGGGGAAAGGGGGAGGTAGGAATGGGGAAAGGGGGAGGTAGGAATGGGGAAAGGGGGAGGTAGGAATGGGGAAAGGGGGAGGTAGGAATGGGGAAAGGAGGAGGTAGGAATGGGGAAAGGGGGAGGTAGGAATGGGGAAAGGGGGAGGTAGGAATGGGGAAAGGGGGAGGTAGGAATGGGGAAAGGGGGAGGTAGGAATGGGGAAAGGGGGAGGTAGGAATGGGGAAAGGGGGAGGTAGGAATGGGGAAAGGGGGAGGTAGGAATGGGGAAAGGGGGAGGTAGGAATGGGGAAAGGGGGAGGTAGGAATGGGGAAAGGGGGAGGTAGGAATGGGGAAAGGGGGAGGTAGGAATGGGGAAAGGGGGAGGTAGGAATGGGGAAAGGGGGAGGTAGGAATGGGGAAAGGGGGAGGTAGGAATGGGGAAAGGGGGAGGTAGGAATGGGGAAAGGGGGAGGTAGGAATGGGGAAAGGGGGAGGTAGGAATGGGGAAAGGGGGAGGTAGGATGGAAGGGAGTAGAATGGGGAAAGGGGGAGGTAGGAATGGGGAAAGGGGGGAGGTAGGAATGGGGAAAGGGGGAGGTAGGAATGGGGAAAGGAGGAGGTAGGAATGGGGAAAGGGGGAGGTAGGAATGGGGAAAGGGGGAGGTAGGAATGGGGAAAGGGGGAGGTAGGAATGGGGAAAGGGGGAGGTAGGAATGGGGAAAGGGGGAGGTAGGAATGGGGAAAGGGGGAGGTAGGAATGGGGAAAGGGGGAGGTAGGAATGGGGAAAGGGGGAGGTAGGAATGGGGAAAGGGGGAGGTAGGAATGGGGAAAGGGGGAGGTAGGAATGGGGAAAGGAGAGGAGTTCGGTACGGGCAGGAGGAGGAAGCCAAGGATTCGGGGGGGCGGGGGGTGGGGGGTGGGAGGGGCTGGGAGAAGGGGAAGGAAGAGACGTGGGAAGGGGAGGTAAGAAAAGGTCATGTTGCTTATAGCCCAGCCGACCGCAAAGGGCCATGGGGAGAGGGGGAAAGGTGGCGAGAAGGAACGGTTGGGGGAAGGGGAGGGGGGAGGGAGGGACGGGGAAGAGAGACAGAGGGGAAATGGAAATGGTAAGGGGAGACAGGGAGGGTGGGGTGAGGTTGGGGCGACAGTTGGCGCAAACATATTCAACAACATACCAACACCAATTCAAATCATACATTCAGAACAGAAATCTTCGTATTATGTACGCTTCACAATATGGTATATCATTTCATTAACTGCAGTAATATACTAATTCATGAAGGCCACAGCAAAGATTCAAACAGTCCCACGACCCATTTATGTATTTAACGAGTGAAAAAGAAAACAACAAACAAACGCATTCACAGGAAGAGAAATGGAATACAAAGTATCAACAGCTGGGGTAATGGAATACAAAGTATCAACAGGTGGAGTCATGGAACACAAAATATCAACAGGTGGAGTCATGGAATACAAAGTATCAACAGGTGGAGTCATGGAATACAAAGTATCAACAGCTGAAGTCATGGAATACAAAGTATCAACAGCTGAAGTCATGGAATACAAAGTATCAACAGCTGAAGTCATGGAATACAAAGTATCAACAGGTCGAGTAATGGAATACAAAGTATGGAATCAATGTTATCAAATCGTTTTTAAAAGAAAGAATCTCAATGACTTTATCTCAAAATGCTCTTTCTCCTTGAAAAAAATCTTGATACACATTTATAAACAAAAAATGAAAGTGCATTTGCACTAGTATACAACGCACCTAAACACAGAGGGCAGACATGGACACGTGCATTTAAGACGTATTGATCCGTGTCTAAAGATTCAGAACAATCTTACAGCATAACCTTCACAAAATGGTACGTCTTCATAATACTTGCAACGGCGTGCGAATGGCAGACCCTTGCAAAGATTAGACAGCACCGTGACCTATGTTTTTGTATAAGGAGTGAGAAGAAAAAAAAACCGTCACTGAAGGTTTAAGCAATGCAAGACATGACTAAAGCCACATTTTCATGCCTCATGATATAACTGGCTTTGTCTCAGGCAGCATTTCTTCCTTTAGAAGCTTCATTTCAATTAGCAATAAACAGAAACGGACATAAACAGGAAACTAAACATCTGAACTTGTAATGAACACACGCACCCAGACATACGGGACAGACATGCAATACATTCATCAATGTCAAAGACCTTCAGAAAAGAAATCTGCTTATCGTGCACACTTCACAACACGGAATATCGCGGTAGTGTCTGCAATGATGGTACCCCACGAATGATGGGCTCTTACAAAGATTAGGCAGCATGACGACCTAGCCACACACGCACTAATGCACGCACGTGAGCGCGCCCGCACATACACACACAAATTCTAACACACACGCGCGCGCGCGCGCGCACCATGCATGCACGAGCACGTAATCACGCACTCCCAAACACATACGAAAAAAAAAACCCAAGTTAGTAGTACCTTTCACAATATATTGTGTTACTGTGATGTTTGTAATGGCGTACCAATGACAGATAGGCCCTTACAAAGATCTGGCGGCAACACGACCCATTCATTGTAGACAGACAGGAGACACTGGCACAAGGCATTAAAGTGTCAGGTAATGGAATTAATGGAACATCAACTTTCAAAGACAAAATGCACCCACATTATTTCCATACCCAATACATCAATAGCACTATTCCAGGAAGCTCTTTTCCCTCGAAATTTGATTTCTCTCTCTCTCTCTCTCTCTCTCTCTCACACACACACACACACACACACACACTCACACTCGCACACACATTCATAAGCACTCGAAAATGTACATCGCCTCGTCACAGACATTCAGAAAAGAAATCCACCCATTCATTTGAATAAAGGGAGATACAGCAACGGGCATTTAAGAGGTAAGTAATGGAGAATACCAAATATCAACGAAAGATCCACTGCTATCATGTCATCACTTCCAAGCTCACAACATCAGTGTCTGTCTGCCTGGGTCCTTGTTTTTTTTTGTTTGGCCTGGTGACTCTATGGCATACTGGGCACATGAACAGCGATTCACTTTGAAGCCAGATAGTCGTATCAGTGGCGTTCTTAATGCGCCGAAAATACGACTATGTGGCAAAGTGAAGCGATGTCCTGGTGAAAGGTAGGCCGGGGAGAGGGGGGAGGGAGGGGGCGAGGAACAAATGTAATGGGAGGGGGAAGGAAGGAAGACAATAAAGAGGGGGTGAATGGGCAGCGGTAGATGTACGGGGTGGGTAGATGTACGGGGTGGGTGATGTATGGGGTGGGTGATGTACGGGGTGGGTAGATGTACGGGGTGGGTAGATGTACGGGGTGGGTAGATGTACGGGGAGAATGAAAGGAATGGGGGGGGGGGGGGGCCGTTGAAGGACACGATATGTGGACGGGGAGAAGGAAGACGACAGAAAGGGAAGGGTGGGGAGGGATTGGAGTGGGGGTAGGTGAAGGGAAGGACAGGGGAAGGGGAGAAATGCAGGAGGACAAGAGAGCTGGGGGGGGGGGGGGAGAAGGGAAGGGAAAGAAAGGGAGCATTGGATAAGGAAAACAGAGGGGATGGGGGGGGGGGCGAACATGGGAGAGCAGGAGGGGTAAAGGAAGTGGAGGGGGGGGGGGGACGTACAAATTAATATTTTTAATCTGATCTTGAAAAAAAAAAGCAACCATACAGGGAATGGAAGTGACGTTTTGATTCCAAGCGAGTCTGAGAGCACGGGAGGGGGTAAGGGTTGGGGAAAGGGAACTGGGGAAAGCGGAGTGGAGGGGAAGGCTGGTAATGGAGGGAGAGTGAAGGGCATGGGGTGCAGAGAGGGGGGAAGAAACGCGGTAGTGGAATGCACAGGGCACAGGTAAAGGAGGGAGAAGGAAGGGGCGTAGGGAAAGGGGGAGGGAGGAACGGGGGAAAGGAGAGGAGGGGAGTTCGGTATGGGTAGGAGGGGGAAGCAAGGAGGGAGGGGGAATCAAGGGGGAGGGGGAATCATGGGGGGAGGGGGAATCAAGGGGGGAGGGGGAATCAAGGGGGGGGGGGAATCAAGGGGGGAGGGGAATCATGGGGGGAGGGGGAATCAAGGGGGGAGGGGGAATCAAGGGGGGAGGGGGAATCAAGGGGGGAGGGGAATCAAGGGGGGAGGGGGAATCAAGGGGGGGGGGAATCAGGGGGGGAGGGGGAATCAGGGGGGGAGGGGGAATCAAGGGGGGAGGGGGAATCAAGGGGGGAGGAGGAATCAAGGGGGGAGGGGGAATCAAGGGGGGAGGAGGAATCAGGGGGGGAGGAGGAATCAGGGGGGGAGGGGGAATCAAGGGGGGAGGAGGAATCAAGGGGGGAGTATGAATCAAGGGGGGAGGAGGAATCAGGGGGGGAGGAGGAATCAGGGGGGGAGGAGGAATCAAGGGGGGAGTGGGAATCAAGGGGGGAGGAGGAATCAGGGGGGGAGGAGGAATCAGGGGGGGAGGAGGAATCAGGGGGGGAGGGGAGGAATCAGGGGGGGAGGAGGAATCAGGGGGGGAGGAGGAATCAAGGGGGGAGGAGGAATCAAGGGGGGAGGGGGAATCAAGGGGGGAGGGGGAATCAAGGGGGGAGGGGAATCAAGGGGGGAGGGGGAATCAAGGGGGGAGGGGGAATCAAGGGGGGAGGGGGAATCATGGGGGGAGGGGGAATCAAGGGCGGAGGGGGAATCAAGGGGGGAGGAGGAATCAAGGGGGGAGGAGGAATCAAGGGGGGAGGGGGAATCAAGGGGGGAGGGGGAATCAGGGGGGGAGGAGGAATCAGGGGGGAGGAGGAATCAGGGGGGGAGGGGGAATCAGGGGGGGAGGGGGAATCAGGGGGGGAGGAGGAATCAGGGGGGGAGGAGGAATCAAGGGGGGAGGAGGGAATCAGGGGGGGAGGGGGAATCAAGGGGGGAGGGGGAATCAAGGGGGGAGGGGGAATCAAGGGGGAGTGGGAATCAAGGGGGGAGGGGGAATCAAGGGGGGAGGGGGAATCAAGGGGGGGGGGGAATCAAGGGGGGAGGGGGAATCAAGGGGGGAGGGGGAATCAAGGGGGGAGGGGGAATCAAGGGGGAGGAGGAATCAAGGGGGGAGGAGGAATCAAGGGGGGAGGGGAATCAAGGGGGGAGGAGGAATCAAGGGGGAGGAGGAATCAAGGGGAGGGGCGGGGCTGGGAGGAGGAAAATGAAAAAAAAAAACTGTCCATGCGAAGGCGCGAAATGGCCCGATCCATTCATAAAGACTGAAAAAGCGACAGTTATAGTAAAAATGTCGAGTAATGGAACACGAAGTAAAGATATAACCGTACCATATCCATGCCACGCAAACATCACTGGCTTTCCGTTAAGCTTTTTCCTTGGAAAGTTGATTACACATAAAACAATTAACATTAGCACCAGCACTAAACACACGCACCGAGACCACGCACACGTCCATTTTTAACGTATTCATCTATATCAAAGACATTCAGGAAACAAATCTACTTTTAATGAAAACTTCACAATATGGCATATCTCTCGGGACTATTAACAATGGCATGTTAATCATTGGCTGTTGTAATGATTAGACAGCACCATACGATACACACACACACACACACACACACACACACACACACACACACACACACACACACACACACGTGCACATTCATAAGCATTCAAAAATGTACATCACCACGTCAGAGAAATTCAGAAAAAAAAGTCCACCCATTCACTTGTATAAAGAGAAATACACCAAGAGGTATGAAAGGTAGAGTAATGGAGAATACAAAACAACCTATCATTTCATTACTTCCAAGCCTCACAACATCAGTCTTTCTGCCTGGGTCCTGGTTTGTTATTTTCTCTTTTTTTTTGTCGCTGGTCATATATATCCACTCTTTCCGTCCGATCTCTAAATTTGGCCTGGCGACTCTGTGGCATACTGGGCACATGAACAGCGATTCACTTTTAAGCCAGATAGTCGCATCAATGGCGTTCTTAATGCGCCAAAAAATACGACTACATGGCACAAAGTGAAGTGATGTCCAGGTGAAGAATAGGCCGAGAAAAGGACAGGAAGGGAGGGGGTGGGGGGGGGGGGGGAGCAGATGTAATGGGAGCGGGAAGGGGAAGGGGGACAGTAAGGACGGGGGGTGAGTGGGGAAGGGTAGAGGTGTGGGAGAAAAGGAGGGGGAGTGGAGGGGAGGACACAACATGGACGAAAATCAGTTTCAAAAGGTGAGGAAAAGGAAGACGGAGAGGAAAAGGGTGGGGAGGGACTGGAAGTGGGGGGGGGGGGGGAGGAGTTAAGGGAAGGACGGGGGAAGAGGAGAGATAGGGGAGGGCAAGAGGGCTGGGGGCGGGGGAGGGGAGGGGAGGGGAGGGAAAGGAGGAGAAAAGGGGGACTGGATCAGAACAGGAGGGACGGGGACGAACACGGGACAGGAGGGTAGAGAGGGAGGGGGTCGGGGGACAGGGGAACGTACAAGGGGAAGGAAGAGACATGGGAAAGGTAATGTTGCTTATAGCCCAGTCGACCTTAAAGGGTCATGGGGAGAGGGGATAAGGAGGCGAGAAGGAACGGTTGGGGGAAGGGGAGGGGGGGGGGGGGCGGACGGGGGAGAGAGACGGAGGGGAAAATGGAAATGGTATGGGGAGACAGGGTGGGTGGGGTGGGGTTGGGGCGACAGCTGGCTCAAACATATTCAACAACATACCGACACCAATTCAAATCATACATTCAGAAAAGAATTCTTCTTATTATGTACTCTTCACAATATTGTATATCATTTCATTAATTGCAGTAATGTACCAATTCACAGAGGCCACAGCAAAGATTCAGACAGTCCCAAGACCCATTTATGTATTTTCCTGTGAATGTGTGTGTTGTTTTTCTTTTTCACTCGTTAGAGTAATGGAATACAAAGTATCAACAGGTGGAGTCATGGAATACAAAGTATCAACAGGTGGAGTCATGGAATACAAAGTATCAACAGGTGGAGTCATGGAATACAAAGTATCAACAGCTGGAGTCATGGAATACAAAGTATCAACAGGTGGAGTCATGGAATACAAAGTATCAACAGCTGGAATCATGGAATACAAAGTATCAACAGGTGGAATCATGGAATACAAAGTATCAACAGGTGGAATCATGGAATACAAAGTATCAACAGGTGGAATCATGGAATACAAAGTATCAACAGCTGGAGTCATGGAATACAAAGTATCAACAGGTGGAGTCATGGAATACAAAGTATCAACAGGTGGAGTCATGGAATACAAAGTATCAACAGGTGGAATCATGGAATACAAAGTATCAACAGGTGGAATCATGGAATACAAAGTATAAACAGCTGGAGTCATGGAATACAAAGTATCAACAGGTGGAGTCATGGAATACAAAGTATCAACAGGTGGAATCATGGAATACAAAGTATCGACAGGTGGAATCATGGAATACAAAGTATCAACAGGTGGAATCATGGAATACAAAGTATAAACAGGTGGAATCATGGAATACAAAGTATAAACAGCTGGAGTCATGGAATACACGGTATCAACAGGTGGAGTCATGGAATACAAAGTCTCAACAGGTGGAGTCATGAAATACAAAGTATCAACAGGTGGAGTCATGGAATACAAAGTATCAACAGGTGGTGAAAATGGAATCAATGTTATCGAATCGTTTTCAAAAGAAACAATATCAATGACTTTATCTCAAAATGCTCTTTCTCGTTGAAAATCTTAACACATTTATAGACAAAAAATGAAAGTGCATTTGCACTAGTATACAACGCACCTAAACACAGAGGGCAGACATGGACACGTGCATTTAAGACGTATTGTTCCGTGTCTAAAGATTCAGACCAATCTTACAGCATAACCTTCACAAAATGGTACGTCTTCATAATACTTGCAACGGCGTGCGAATGGCAGACCCTTTCAAAGATTAGACAGCACCGTGACCTACGTTTTTGTATAAAGTGTGAAGAAAAAAAAAACAGTCACCGAAGGTTTAAGCAATGCAAGACATGACTTAAGCCACATTTTCATGCCTCATGATATAACTGGCTTTGTCTCGGGCAGCATTTCTTCCTTTAGAAGCTTCATTTCAATTAGCAATAAAACAGAAACGGGCATAAACAGGAAACAACTGAACATCTGAATTTGTAATAAACACACGCACCCAGACATACGGGACAGACGGGCAATACATTCATCAATGTCAAAGACCTTCAGAAAAGAAATCTGCTTATCATGCACACTTCACAACACGGAATGTCGCTGTAGTGTCTGCAATGATGGTACCCCACCAATGATGGGCTCTTACAAAGATTAGGCAGCATTACGACCTAGCCACACACGCACTAATGCACGCACGTGAGCGCGCCCGCACATACACACACAAATTCTAACACACACGCGCGCGCGCGCGCGCACCATGCATGCACGAGCACGTAATCACGCACTCCCAAACACATACGAAAAAAAAAACCCAAGTTAGTAGTACCTTTCACAATATATTGTGTTACTGTGATGTTTGTAATGGCGTACCAATGACAGATAGGCCCTTACAAAGATCTGGTAGCAACACGACCATTCACTGCAGATAGACAGACACTGGCACAAGGCATTAAACTGTCAGGTAATGGAATCAATGGAACATCAAGTTTCAAAGACAAAATGCACCCACATTATTTCCATACCCAATACATCAATAGCACTATTCCAGGAAGCTCTTTTTCCCTCAAAATTTGATTTCTCTCTCTCTCTCTCTCTCTCTCTCTCTCTCTCTCTCACACTTTCTTTTTGGTCACTGGTCCTATAAATCCACCCTTTTCGTCTGATCTCTATGTTTGGCCTGGTGACTCTATGGCATACTGGGCACATGAACAGCGATTCACTTTGAAGCCAGATAGTCGCATCAGTGGCGTTCTTAATGCGCCGAAAATACGACTATGTGGCAAAGTGAAGCGATGTCCAGGTGAAAGGGAGGCCGGGGAGAGGGGGGAGGGAGGGGGCGAGGAACAAATGTAATGGGAGGGGGAATGGAAGGAAGACAATAAAGAGGGGGTGAATGGGCAGCGGTAGATGTACGGGGTGCGTCGATGTACGGGGTGGGCAGATGTACGGGGTGGGCAGATGTACGGGGTGGGCAGATGTACGGGGTGGGCAGATGTACGGGGTGGGCAGATGTACGGGGTGGGCAGATGTACGGGGGAATCAAGGGGGGGGAGGGGGGAATCAAGGGGGGGGAGGGGGGAATCAAGGGGGGGGAGGGGGAATCAAGGGGGGGGAGGGGGAATCAAGGGGGGGGAGGGGGAATCAAGGGGGGAGGGGGAATCAAGGGGGGAGGGGGCATCAAGGGGGGAGGGGGCATCAAGGGGGGAGGGGGCATCAAGGGGGGAGGGTGAATCAAGGGGGGAGGGTGAATCAAGGGGGGAGGGGGAATCAGGAGGGGAGGGGGAATCAGGGGGGGAGGGGGAATCAGGGGGGAGGGGGAATCAGGGGGGAGGGGGAATCAGGGGGGGGAGGGGGAATCAAGGGGGGAGGGGGAATCAAGGGGGGAGGGGGAATCAAGGGGGGAGGAGGAATCAAGGGGGGAGGAGGAATCAAGGGGGGAGGAGGAATCAGGGGGGGAGGGGGAATCAAGGGGGGAGGGGGAATCAAGGGAGGAGGGGGAATCAAGGGGGGAGGGGAATCAGGGGGGGAGGAGGAATCAGGGGGGGAGGAGGAATCAGGGGGGGAGGAGGAATCAAGGGGGGAGGAGGAATCAAGGGGGGAGGGGGAATCAAGGGGGGAGGGGGAATCAAGGGGGGAGGGGGAATCAGGGGGGGAGGGGAATCAGGGGGGGAGGAGGAATCAGGGGGGGAGAGGGAATCAGGGGGGGGAGGAGGAATCAAGGGGGGAGGAGGAATCAAGGGGGGAGGGGGAATCAAGGGGGAGGGGGAATCAAGGGGGGAGGGGGAATCAAGGGGGAGGGGAATCAGGGGGGGAGGAGGAATCAAGGGGGGAGGAGGAATCAAAGGGGAGGGGGAATCAAGGGGGGAGGGGGAATCAAGGGGGGAGGAGGAATCAAGGGGGGGGGGGGGGGGGAGGAATCAAGGCGGGGATGGGGCGGGGCTGGGAGGAGGAAAATGAAAAAAAAACAACTGTCCCATGCGAAGGCGCGAAATGGCCCGATCCATTCATAAAGACTGAAAAAAGCGACAGTTACAGTAAAAATGTCGAGTAATGGAACACAAAGAAGTAAAGATATAACCGTACCATATCCATGCCACACAAACATCACTGGCTTTCCGTTAAGCTTTTTCCTTGGAAAGTTGATTACACATAAATAAAACAATTAACATTAGCACCAGCACTAAACACACGCACCGAGACCACGCACACGTCCATTCTTAACGTATTCATCAATATCAAGACATTCAGGAAACAAATCTACTTTTAATGAAAACTTCACAATATGGCATATCTCTCGGGACTATTAACAATGGCATGTTAATCATTGGCTGTTGTAATGATTAGACAGCACCATACGATACACACACACACACACACACACACACACACACACACACACACACACACACACACAACACACGTGCACATTCATAAGCATTCAAAAATGTACATCAACACGTCAGAGAAATTCAGAAAAAAAAGTCCACCCATACACTTATATAAAGAGAAATACAAGAGGTATGAAAAGGTAGCGTAATGGAGAATACAAAACTACCTATCATTTCATTACTTCCAAGCCTCACAACATCACTGTCTTTCTGCCTGGGTCCTGGTTTGTTATTTTCTTTTTTTTGTCGCTGGTCATATATATCCACTCTTTTCGTCCGATCTCTAAATTTGGCCTGGCGACTCTGTGGCATACTGGGCACATGAACAGCGATTCACTTTTAAGCCAGATAGTCGCATCATGGCGTTCTTAATGCGCCAAAAAATACGACTATAAGTCACAAAGTGAAGTGATGTCCAGGTGAAGAATAGGCCAAGAAAAGGACAGGAAGGGAGGGGGGGGGGGGCACATGTAATGGGAGGGGTTAGGGGAAGGGGAACAGTAAGGATGGGGGGTGAGTGGGGAAGGGTAGAGGTGTGGGAGAAAAGCAGAGGGAGTGGAGGGGAGGACACAATATGGACGAAAATGAGTTGCAAAAGGTGAGGAAAAGGAAGACGGAGAGGAAAAGGGTGGGGAGGGACTGGAAGTTGGGGAAAGTGAGTGTGTGTGTGTGGGGGGGGGGGGGGAGTTAAGGGAAGGACGAGGGACGAGGAGAGATAGGGGAGGACAAGAGGGATGAGGGCGGGGGAGGGGAGGGGAGGGGAGGGGAGGGAAAGGGGGGACTGGATCAGAACAGGAGGGACGGGGACAAACACGGGAGAGGAGGGTAGAGAGGGAGGGGGTCGGGGGACGGGGAAAGGGGGAAGTACAAATCCACACTTTCATCTGATCTTGGGGAAAAAAAAAAGCAACCACACAGAAAAGGGAAGTAACGTTTTGATTCCAAGCGGGCCTGAGAACACGGGAGGGGGTAAGGTTGGGGGGAAGGGGAACGGGGTAAAGTGGGAGTAGAAAGGAGGGATGGTAGTGGAGGGAGAGTGACAGGGGTAGGGTGAAAGGGTGTGCGGAGTAGGGGGGTGTGGGGACACGGTAGTGGGTTGCACAGGGCAGGGAGGAGAAGAAAGGGGTGTGGGGACAGAGAGGGAGGGAGGGAGGGACGGAGAGAGAGAGAGAGAGAGAGAGAGAGAGAGAGAGAGAGAGAGAGAGAATGAATGTTGCGATAGACCAGCCGACCGCAAAGGGCCATATCAGGGCTGTCACCGCGTTGAAGTCAACTCGCAAGTCATTCAAATAAAAAGATTAGATCAGATGAAAAATGTTGATAACTTTTTCAGAAATTGAAAGATGTGTGGGGAAAGGGGGAGGTAGGAATGGGGAAAGGGGGAGGTAGGAATGGGGAAAGGGGGAGGTAGGAATGGGGAAAGGGGGAGGTAGGAATGGGGAAAGGGGGAGGTAGGAATGGGGAAAGGGGGAGGTAGGAATGGGGAAAGGGGGAGGTAGGAATGGGGAAAGGAGGAGGTAGGAATGGGGAAAGGGGGAGGTAGGAATGGGGAAAGGGGGAGGTAGGAATGGGGAAAGGGGGAGGTAGGAATGGGGAAAGGGGGAGGTAGGAATGGGGAAAGGGGGAGGTAGGAATGGGGAAAGGGGGAGGTAGGAATGGGGAAAGGGGGAGGTAGGAATGGGGAAAGGGGGAGGTAGGAATGGGGAAAGGAGAGGAGTTCGGTACGGGCAGGAGGAGGAAGCCAAGGATTCGGGGGGGGGGGGGTGGGGGGTGGGAGGGGCTGGGAGAAGGGGAAGGAAGAGACGTGGGAAGGGGAGGTAAGAAAAGGTCATGTTGCTTATAGCCCAGCCGACCGCAAAGGGCCATGGGGAGAGGGGGAAAGGTGGCGAGAAGGAACGGTTGGGGGAAGGGGAGGGGGGGAGGGAGGGACGGGGAAGAGAGACAGAGGGGAAATGGAAATGGTAAGGGGAGACAGGGAGGGTGGGGTGGGGTTGGGGCGACAGTTGGCGCAAACATATTCAACAACATACCAACACCAATTCAAATCATACATTCAGAACAGAAATCTTCGTATTATGTACGCTTCACAATATGGTATATCATTTCATTAACTGCAGTAATATACTAATTCATGAAGGCCACAGCAAAGATTCAAACAGTCCCACGACCCATTTATGTATTTAACGAGTGAAAAAGAAAACAACAAACAAACGCATTCACAGGAAGAGAAATGGAATACAAAGTATCAACAGCTGGGGTAATGGAATACAAAGTATCAACAGGTGGAGTCATGGAACACAAAATATCAACAGGTGGAGTCATGGAATACAAAGTATCAACAGGTGGAGTCATGGAATACAAAGTATCAACAGCTGAAGTCATGGAATACAAAGTATCAACAGCTGAAGTCATGGAATACAAAGTATCAACAGGTCGAGTAATGGAATACAAAGTATGGAATCAATGTTATCAAATCGTTTTTAAAAGAAAGAATCTCAATGACTTTATCTCAAAATGCTCTTTCTCCTTGAAAAAAAATCTTGATACACATTTATAAACAAAAAATGAAAGTGCATTTGCACTAGTATACAACGCACCTAAACACAGAGGGCAGACATGGACACGTGCATTTAAGACGTATTGATCCGTGTCTAAAGATTCAGAACAATCTTACAGCATAACCTTCACAAAATGGTACGTCTTCATAATACTTGCAACGGCGTGCGAATGGCAGACCCTTGCAAAGATTAGACAGCACCGTGACCTATGTTTTTGTATAAGGAGTGAGAAGAAAAAAAAAACCGTCACTGAAGGTTTAAGCAATGCAAGACATGACTAAAGCACATTTTCATGCCTCATGATATAACTGGCTTTGTCTCAGGCAGCATTTCTTCCTTTAGAAGCTTCATTTCAATTAGCAATAAACAGAAACGGACATAAACAGGAAACTAAACATCTGAACTTGTAATGAACACACGCACCCAGACATACGGGACAGACATGCAATACATTCATCAATGTCAAAGACCTTCAGAAAAGAATCTGCTTATCGTGCACACTTCACAACACGGAATATCGCGGTAGTGTCTGCAATGATGGTACCCACGAATGATGGGCTCTTACAAAGATTAGGCAGCATGACGACCTAGCCACACACGCACTAATGCACGCACGTGAGCGCGCCCGCACATACACACACAAATTCTAACACACACACGCGCGCGCGCGCGCACCATGCATGCACCAGCACGTAATCACGCACTCCCAAACACATACGAAAAAAAAAACCCAAGTTAGTAGTACCTTTAACAATATATTGTGTTACTGTGATGTTTGTAATGGCGTACCAATGACAGACGGGCCCTTACAAAGATCTGGCAGCAACACGACCCATTCACTGCAGAAAGACAGGAGACACTGGCACAAGGCATTAAAGGGGTGGGTAGATGTACGGGGTGGGTAGATGTACGGGGAGAATGAAAGGAATGGGGGGGGGGGGGGGGGCGGTTGAAGGACACGATATGTGGACGGGGAGAAGGAAGACGACAGAAAGGGAAGGGTGGGGAGGGATTGGAGTGGGGGTAGGTGAAGGGAAGGACAGGGGAAGGGGAGAAATGCGGGAGGACAAGAGAGCTGGGGGGGGGGGGGGGGGGAGAAGGGAAGGGAAAGAAAGGGAGCATTGGATAAGGAAAACAGAGGGGATGGGGGGGGGGGGGGGGGCGAACATGGGAGAGCAGGAGGGGTAAAGGAAGTGGAGGGGGGGGGGGGACGTACAAATTCATATTTTTAATCCGATCTTGAAAAAAAAAGCAACCATACAGGGAATGGAAGTGACGTTTTGATTCCAAGCGAGTCTGAGAGCACGGGAGGGGGTAAGGGTTGGGGAAAGGGAACTGGGGAAAGCGGAGTGGAGGGGAAGGCTGGTAATGGAGGGAGAGTGAAGGGCATGGGGTGCGGAGAGGGGGGAAGAAACGCGGTAGTGGAATGCACAGGGCACAGGTAAAGGAGGGAGAAGGAAGGGGCGTAGGGAAAGGGGGGGGAGGAACGGGGAAAGGAGAGGAGGGGAGTTCGGTATGGGTAGGAAGGGGAAGCAAGGAGGGAGGGGGAATCAAGGGGGGAGGGGGAATCAAGGGGGGGGGAGGGGGAATCAAGGGGGGGGGAGGGGGAATCAAGGGGGGGAGGGGGAATCAAGGGGGGGGAGGGGGAATCAAGGGGGGGGAGGGGGAATCAAGGGGGGGGAGGGGGAATCAAGGGGGGGGGGGGGAATCAAGGGGGGGAGGGGGAATCAAGGGGGGGGAGGGGGAATCAAGGGGGGGGGGGGGGGGAATCAAGGGGGGGGGAGGGGGAATCAAGGGGGGGGAGGGGGAATCAAGGGGGGAGGGGGAATCAAGGGGGGGAGGGGGGGAATCAAGGGGGGAGGGGAATCAAGGGGGGGAGGGGAATCAAGGGGGGGAGGGGGAATCAAGGGGGGAGGGGGAATCAAGGGGGGAGGGGGAAATCAAGGGGGGGGAGGGGGAATCAAGGGGGGGAGGGGGAATCAAGGGGGGGAGGGGGAATCATGGGGGGGAGGAGGAATCATGGGGGGGAGGGGGAATCAAGGGGGGAGGGGGAATCAAGGGGGGGAGGGGAATCAAGGGGGGAGGGGGGAATCAAGGGGGGAGGGGGAATCAAGGGGGGGAGGGGGAATCAAGGGGGGGAGGGGGAATCAAGGGGGGGAGGAGGAATCAAGGGGGAGGGGAGGAATCAAGGGGGGAGGGGGAATCAAGGGGGGAGGGGGAATCAAGGGGGGAGGAGGAATCAAGGGGGGAGGAGGAATCAAGGGGGGAGGAGGAATCAAGGGGGGGGGGGGAATCAAGGGGGGAGGAGGAATCAAGGGGGGAGGAGGAATCAAGGGGGGAGGGGGAATCAAGGGGGGGGGGATCAAGGGGGGAGGGGGCGGGGCTGGGGGAGAAAATTAAAAAAAAAAAAACTGTCCCATGCGAAGGCGCGAGATGGCCGATCCATTCATAAAGACTGAAAAAAAGCGACAGTTATAGTAAAAATGTCGAGTAATGGAACACAAAGAAGTAAAGATATAAACCGTACCATATCCATGCCACGCAAACATCACTGGCTTTCGTTAAGCTTTTTCCTTGGAAAGTTGATTACACATAAATAAAACAATTAACATTAGCACCAGCACTAAACACACGCCGAGACCACGCACACGTCCATTTTTAACGTATTCATCAATATCAAAGACATTCAGGAAACAAATCTACTTTTAATGAAAACTTCACAATATGGCATATCTCTCGGGACTATTAACAATGGCATGTTAATCATTGGCTGTTGTAATGATTAGACAGCACCATACGATACACACACACACACAACACACACACACACACACACACACACACACACACGTGCACATTCATAAGCATTCAAAAATGTACATCACCACGTCAGAGAAATTCAGAAAAAAAAGTCTACCTTTTCATACCTCTTGGTGTATTTCTCTTTATACAAGTGAATGGGTGGAGTAATGGAGAATACAAAACAACCTATCATTTCATTACTTCCAAGCCTCACAACATCACTGTCTTTCTGCCTGGGTCCTGGTTTGTTATTTTCTTTCTCTTTTTTTTTTGTCGCTGGTCATATATATCCACTCTTTCCGTCCGATCTCTAAATTTGGCCCGGCGACTCTATGGCATACTGGGCACATGAACAGCGATTCACTTTTAAGCCAGATAGTCGCATCAATGGCGTTCTTAATGCGCCAAAAAATACGACTACATGGCACAAAGTGAAGTGATGTCCAGGTGAAGAATAGGCCGAGAAAAGGACAGGAAGGGAGGGGGGGGGGGGGAAGCAGATGTAATGGGAGCGGGAAGGGGAAGGGGGACAGTAAGGACGGGGGGTGAGTGGGGAAGGGTAGAGGTGTGGGAGAAAAGGAGGGGGAGTGGAGGGGAGGACACAATATGGACGAAAATCAGTTTCAAAAGGAGGTGAGGAAAAGGAAGACGGAGAGGAAAAGGGTGGGGAGGGACTGGAAGGGGGGGGGGAGGAGTTAAGGGAAGGACGGGGGAAGAGGAGAGATAGGGGAGGGCAAGAGGGCTGGGGGCGGGGGAGGGGAGGGGAGGAAAGGAGGAGAAAAGGGGGACTGGATCAGAACAGGAGGGACGGGGACGAACACGGGACAGGAGGGTAGAGAGGGAGGGGGTCGGGGGACAGGGGAACGTACAAGGGGAAGG
>JAMYXO010002469.1:20000-23672 GCA_033310375.1 Conus canariensis | reverse complement strand
CCCCTAGTGAAATAAATCCTCATAATTTTTTAATTATATATTAGAAAAGCGCGTGCTCTGGGACGAAATGTTTGGGTTTCATTTTTTTAGAGGGTCTGGACTTGAGTAGTGGTTTTAAACCTGTTTGTGAGGGTGTTCCTTTTTAATGCATTGTTTTTTGCACGAGGTTTCTTATGATTTGGGCTTTGAGCAATCATCTTAAAAAAGGCCCTGTACAAAAATCATATGCTGAAATATCATTTTCGTCGATTTCTGATTTGTCTTTGGCGCTCAATTGGAGGAGAGAAGCGATTGTTCCTTTTTCGTTTATTATCTGCAATGTTTTTTTGGTGAAAAAAGGCAAGGGTCGAAAACGCGTCATGGTTTTGTCTTTTTTTGTTTAGCTCCCCTTTTTTCTGGGGAAAGACTTTTTTTCTGTTAGGTTCGTTTCAAATGTCCACCTGCAGTCATCTCACTTTGAAATTAATTATTATCATTATTATTACCAATGCCAGTCCCTCAGCAATGAGCCTTATGATTTCTCCCTGCGTCTGTCTGTCTGGTTGTTCATGTATGTCAGCGGCATTACGCACAAAGACAAAACCAAAACCAAAAACAACCTAAAGCAGCTATTGGAGTTGTAGGCAGGTGGTAAAGTGTGCACCCATGTCGTTGTGATGGTGTGGAGTGGTAGGCAGTGCAGGCGAAGACAGACTGATGAAGTCTTCCAATCGGACGACAGTGCAGGTTCCAAGACAAACTGCAAGTAGTTCCAGAAAGGTCAGCGTCATCAGACGGTGACACTCTCAGTGTTCTCTCAGCTGCCTGTATACAACGTAGCCCCGGACAATCTCATGACGTTTCCCAGTGCATTCATAGTGGCTTCAATCAAACACCAATGTTCATACCGTATGGAATGAGCAACAGTGCCATCATTTCAACCACACCACAAGCTTTATACTGATCATGTACAGTGTCAAATTCCATCTACTCCCCGAATACAACACACCTCTATTTGTTCATAAAGACCTATTTTTCTTTACAGAAGTAAACGTTGGGATTTTGTGGGTTTTGTGTTCTCTCAAGAAATACAAGAAGAAAGCATACTTGGTCTTTGTCAACAATTACTTCCCTTGGAAAAAGATTCTTGTCAACTCTCTCTCTCTCTCTCTCTCTCTCTCTCTCTCTCTCTCTCTCTCTCTCTCTCTCTCTCTCTCTCCTTCCCTGCTATGTTCGTAATAATTATTTGCGTCTATCTCTTTTTATCATTAGAAAAGGTAAGCTCTCTCTCTCTCTCTCTCCTCTCTCTCTCTCTTCTCTCTCTCTCTCTCCTCTTTCTGTGCTGCTCTGGGGACCGTCTCTACTCAGTCTCCTCTGCCGTTAAGCTCTCTCTCTCTGTCTGTCTGTTCTTCTGTCTGTTGTCTGTATGTCTGTATGTCGTTGTCTGTCTCTGTCTCTGTCTCTGTCTCTCTGTCTCTGTCTCTGTCTCTCTGTCTCTGTCTCTCTGTCTGTCTGCCTGTCTCTCTCTCTCTCTCTCTGTCTCTGTCTGTCTGTCTGTCTCTCTCTGTCTCTCTGTCTCTGTCTGTCTGTCTGTCTGTCTGCCTGCCCTGTCTGTCTGTCTGTCTGTCTCTCTCTCTCTCTCTAAAAGACAGAGGAGTAGCTGACCATGAAGATGGCCCCCAGAGTAGGATCAATAGACAGAGAGAGTAGGGGGAAAAGAGAGAGTGAGGGAGAGAGAGGGAGAGAGAGGGAGAGAGAGAGGGAGGGAGGGAGGGGGAGAGAGAGGGAAGGAGGGGGAGAGAGAGAGAGAGAGAGAGAGAGAGAGATAGGGAGAGGGAGGGAGGGAAGGAGAGGAGTCAGAACTCAGAACTCAGATGGTTTACTTATATAAAGGCCATGGCCCCTTATGAAGGGGGGCATGGAGAACATAACAACAATATAAAAATCACAAAGAACACAAGAAAAACTGGATGTACTACTCTGTCACGAACTCATGACTAATCTAAACTGAAATGCCTTGAAGGAGAGAGCGAGAGAGAGAGAGAGAGAGAGGAGAGAGAGAGAGAGAGAGACGACAGACAGACAGACAGACAGACAGGACAGACAGAGACAGACAGAAGACAGAGACAGAGAGAGACAGAGAGAGAGCAGAGAGAGAGAGAAGAGAGACAGACAGAAGAGAGAGAGAGAGACAGACAGACAGACAGAGACAGAGAAGGACAGAGACAGAGACGAGACAGAGAGAGAAGAGACAGAGAGAGAGAGAAGACAGACAGACAGACAGACAGAGAGAAGACAGAGACAGACAGAGCGAGACACTGAAAATGAGAGGAGGAACTGACTGTGGGGACGATTCCAGAGCAGCACTGATGTGGAGTGTGTGGGGTGTGGGTGTGTGTGTGTGTGTGTGTGTGTGTGTGTGTGTGTGTGTGTGGTGTGAGAGAGAGAGAGAGAGAGAGAGAGAGAGAGAGAGAGAGAGACAGACAGAGAGACAGAGACAGAGAGAGAGACAGAGAGAGAGAGAAGACAGGACAGACAGAAGACAGACAGACAGACAGACAGAAGACAGACAATCAGACAGACAGACAGAACCCTGAAAAGAGGATTAATGAGTATGGAGACGGCTCCTAAAGCACCAGCACAGAGAGAGAGGAGGCAGGGGGGACCATGTGGGCGCCCTCCGTGCGCCAGAGAGAGAGAGAGAGAGAGAGAGAGAGAGAGAGAGAGAGAGAGAGAGAGAGAGAGAGAGAGAGAGAGAGAGAGAGAGAGAGTTTTCAATGAGGCGATGGCCGCTTTCGAAGGTGGTGTATAAACAACATAGAATACAGGTACAGGAAATGTTCACTACAGAATTAAAACAAATCTTAAATAAATGTTAGCGAACCGCCCAGAGAACGTGGACAAACGAGTCACAAGACGAAACACAACGCGTTTCGACCTCTTAGGTCTTCATCGGGTGAGACATAAACTTCACAGGGTTCAGCGCAAGGAAGAAAGAAGGAAGAAGGTGTTGATTCAACGCCTTCTTCCTTGCGCTGAACCCTGTGAAGTGATCTGAAGCGATCAAAGCTAAGTGAATTTTCGTTGTTTTATTCGTTTATGTCTCACCCGATGAAGACCTAAGAGGTCGAAACGCGTTGTGTTTCGTCTTGTGACTCTGTCCACGTTCTCTGGGCGGTTCGTTAAAATTTATTTAAGATTTGTTTAGATTTCCGCCTGCAGTCGTCTCGCTTTGCAACTAGAATTAAAACGCCAAATGGGTAGAGAAACATGAGAAAATTGATTACAGAATTATGAGCAATATCCAGATCGAATTTTAGTTGCTTTATATAAATAAACAGCAGACTGTTTGACAATATCTTCACGCTTAAATGACGTCTTAGTTCCAGCTTGAGCGCGCCTCCAGCAAAATTCCCACGCACTGTTTACTCTCTCTCATAGTGAGAAGGGATAGTGCAGACAGAGGCACTGAATGCTCGTAAAGTAAACAAAATGGTATGCACTCGTTCATTAGGTGGGGGGGGGGGGGGGGATGCACTACTCTGTTTCGTTACAGTAATCGTACTTTCGTTTCAAAACATTCCTTCTTTGTGGTGGATTCCGTACTCAGTGCATTAATTACAATACACTTATTTGTATCACATCTATAAAAGTGCCTTATATTCACGCAAACAGTTGTATTTGCTGTAGGAA
>JAMYXO010002469.1:0-15000 GCA_033310375.1 Conus canariensis | reverse complement strand
TTCTTCAGGCAAGATTAACCAACACTTAGGACAATTCGAAACAAAGAGCGAGCAATCAGCCACTTCTTTTCGTGTAACTACTGGGCGCAAAATGAATCCATTCAAGTCAGTTTACGCGTAGAAATATTAGTTTCGACAGCCAAGGGAAGGAATTAGAGGATCTGCTTCCAAATAATTACTTCCCTTGTCTGAAAATGGTCAGCATTTGTTTGAATAGAAAAGTTTTCTTTTTGTCTTTTCTAATCAATTCGCTGATTGGGCGCAAAAGAAATCTATCAAAACATTAGTTTGTACTGCCAAGGAAATGAGTTAGAAGTTCTGAATCGAAAGAGTTAAAATGTCACATTTGTTGAATTTTGTTCGGTCTGCGATTGATATCGGAAGAAAAAAGAAAAAAAGAGAGAAAAGAAGGTACACAGGAAGAACGATAGAATGAAAGAAAGGGAGTACAGAAGACTGGAAAGAGAAAGAAAGAAGGAAAGATCGATAGATAGAAAGAAAGACAGACATCAACAAACAAAAAAGAAAGAAATGCACACCAAAACAAGGCACAAATGACGCAAAGTTGCCATCCGTCTGTCTGGAGAGACAATGGTGTTGCGCCATGGATCAGTCAGTTGTGGAGTTGCAGCGCCCGCTGTGGCTGAAGAGCCTGATCCTCGAGCGGCAGTTGCTGCAGGTGAAGTCTCCGTCATCAGTGTCTGTGGGCGCCGACGCCATTCTTTGCCCGTCTGCGGTACCTCCGTTCTTCCCACTGGGCATCTCTCGTCTGCTCTGCTCTGCTTGCTTGATGCCGGCCTTGGTGGTGGACCGCCACCTGACCCGGTCTGAAGCTGCTGTCTCCAGGTCTGCTGGGTCGAGGTTGCCAAAGACAAACACAGAAATTTTCAATAACAACAAGAAGAAGAAAAGTACAGAAAGAACGAAAGATAGACACGATGAGGATGTTTTCAAAGAAGAGAAAAATAGACAGCAAAACAATGCAAAAATTGACAAGACATAGCCCAAACACAGAAAAAATATAGACAAAAACCCATAGAATAAACATAGAAATGGTCAATGAAGTACAAAAATTATGAAAGACGGACACGAGCAAGTTTTCAAACAAAAGAAACAAAAACAAAACAAAACAGAAAACACAAACAAACAAAAACGAAAAAAAAAAAAAAAAAAGAAGAAAAGAACGAAAGAAAGGGAGAAAGAAATATACGACAAAACAACTCCAAAAAGGATACAAAGACATAAACTGAATTTTTGAACAGTAAAATGTAGGAAAAATAATAAAGACGGACAAAGAAAAAACTGAAGGTTTTTCAAGAAGAAGAAGCTCAACAAGAGAATGTTTTTGGTTGCTTGCTTGGATTCATAAACTGGTTGAAAGGGTGCATCCACGATCTGACCTTTGCTACTCTCTCTCTCTCTCTCTCTCTCTCTCTCTCTCTCTCTCTCTCTCTCTCTCTCTCTCTCTCTCTCTGTGCTATTTTCGTAATAATTGATTGCGTCTATCTCCCATTGCTACCAAAAAAAAAAGTTTTCATATGTGATAACAGATATAGCAAACAAACAAACAAAACTTGATTTGTGTGTCGTATCATTCATTCAAGAGTAGCGCTTACAATCTTTCTTATTCTGCCATTTTGTATGTGTGTGTGTGTGTGTGTGTGTGTGTGTGTGTGTGTGTGTGTGGTGTGTGTGTGTGTGTGTGTGTGTGTGTGTGTGTGTGTGTGTGTGTCTGTGTGTGTGTGTGCGTGTGTGCGCGCGCAAGCGCGCGGGCACGTGCATACATGCGTGCGTCTGTAGATGCATATATCTGTACCTGTTCGTATGTCGGAGTATACAACTATAATTCTTTTGTAGTTATTTCCCTTTCCGTGACCTAACTCATATCTGCGGGTCTCTGTTCCACAGTGTGATTTAAAGACAGCAAAATAGCAACAACAAGAAATTGAAAAAAAAAAAAAAATAAAAAAAGAAAGGTACTGGCAAGAATCTATATCCTCCTCCCTTTAATGCAGTTCACGCGTAGATACACTATATATACAGCAAGGGAAGGAATTAGAAGTTCTGAATCAATAAAAATTATTTCCCCTGTCTGAAATTTGTCAACATTTTTTTTTCAATAGAAAGTGATTTTATTTCTAATAAATTCTCTGAATGCATGCATTCATGCATTCCTGTGAGATCAACACCAACCATTAGTGGCATTGTCTTTGGGCCATATATTTCACCATTTTACTCTGTGTGGTTAAAATGAACTCTGTAGTGTTTGTGCAATCTTTGCTGACTGAGCGCACAAAAAAAGAAGAAAAAAAAAAAAAAGAAAGTGAGGTGACTGCAGGCGGAAACTAACACAAACCTAACACAGAAATGACTGTTCCGTACGTTGGACAAGAAGAAGAAGAAGAAGAAAAAAAGGTGGGGGGGGGGGAGTGGGGGGGGGGGGGGGGAACAAATGCCAAAACAAAACATGAAGCGTTTCGAGACTTCTTTGGCCTTCTTCTTCAGGCAAGATTAACCAACATTTGGGACAATTCGAAACGAAGAACAAGCAATCAGTCACTTCTCTTCTTGTAACTACTGGGCACAAACTGAATCCATTTAAGTCAGTTCACGGTTAGAAATATTAGTTTATTCCGCCAAGGAATGGAATTACTTCCCTTGTCTGAATGGTCAGCATGTTGAATAGAAAAGTTTTCTTTCGTTTATTTGTAATTCGCTGATTGCGCGAAAAAGAAATCTATCAAAAACATTGGCTTATACCGCCAAGGGAATAAATTAGAATTTCTAAATCGAAAGAGTTAAAAGTTTATATTTGTTGAATGTTGGTCTGTCTGCGATGGATATCTGAATCAAACACACACACACACACACACACACACACACACACACACACACACATTTCACATCTAAACTATCATGGAACGCTCATATTGAATACTTATTAACAAAGGCGAGGAAAATATTAAATTTCCTTAAAATTATTTCTAAAGAAAAATGGGGACAGAATTCATCTACATTGATAACTCTATGTAAATCTTTAATGAGGTCGAAAATAACAATGCCCAAGAAGTAATCTTTAGCGCTCCCAAATACCTATTGAAAAAGCTTGAAAGTATTGAATGCAAGGCATTGAAATTAGCACTTGGCCTTCCGGTGCATGCATCATCTTCTCGTACGTATTATGAAGCGCAGATGCTTCCCTTAGATGAATACAGAGAGTTAGCGTGTTGTAAACTTGTTATCAAGAGTACAACTAATAAAACGCACATTAGATCTGAAATAAAAATGAGGTCAGATATTGATTTTCCTAAAAGAGCAAAATCTATAGCTTCTCAAAAAACACTGGCAACGTACACGTCAAAAAGTATTACTGATTCTGGAGTTCTAATCGATAACGATGCTCTATCCATTAGACCGTTATTTTCTCCTATACCACCATGGGAGCTTAATAAAGCACATTTTGATATTGAACATACTAATATGAAAAAAGATGAAAACATAAACATGTTAGCAAGCTGTATCAAATGCCATATTGAAAAGAACTATTCAAATTATTTGAAAATATACACAGACGGTTCGTGCATTGATAAACAAACAGGTTGTGCATTCTTAATACCAGACTTAAGAGTAGAGAAATCATTTTATATCGGAATTAACAAATCGATATTTACAGCAGAATTAACAGCGATACTCCTGGCTTTAAATTATCTTTTAAACTTTCCAAAAACAATATTTCAAATTCTGTTCTGTGTTGATTCTAAATCAGCTCTTCAGGCATTAAAAGTTTCTCAATTGCACACAAGACCTGAAATGGTCATAGAGATAATTTGTATGATACACATGTTGATTGCAAGAGGAACCCATGTAGTTTTTTGTTGGATTCCTTCACATTGTTCTTTTCATTATAATGAAAAAGTAGACAGGGCAGCTAAACGTGGAGCGAAAAATAGTTTTGGTTCAGAACTGTTTGATTTCCCCTTATCAGTACATGAACAGTGTAACTTAGTTAAGTCGCATATCTGGAAAGCTTTCGAATATAGTATGGTAGATCACGTTTATAAAGAACAGTTTGATATTAAAAGAATCAAAGAGAATTTTAATCTTAATAGAAAATTACTCTCATTAATGCACAGGTGGAAACTTAATGCATTTAAAACAAAATATGTAAAAAACGTAGTTTGCGTATGTGGAAACAAAATTACTCCAATTCATATTGTTTCATGCAATGATATGAAAAAAATCATTCCAGTATTGAAGCAAAATACTGTGCAGGCCATTTTTCAGTCACCAGCTTTAACGTACGAATTCTTTGTACACTTAGAGCGCACCCCTATTGGAAAATACTTATAATATTTTTATTAACTTTATTTGCGGGGGATAAGAAAGGAAGGGGGGTGGGGTGGATAAAATGGGGGGGGGGGGGGGGGGGGGGAAGCAAAGGATTTTGTTTGTTTATTCTTTTTTTCCTTTTTTTCCCCTTTTTTTCTTTAGTACTGTCATCCGTTTTGACTTTAATTGATAAGTTAGTTGTTGGTTATAAGTATTTTGTTTCATGTTAATCTTCACTTATGACTTGTGTAAAGATATTCACACACTTACACATCCACAACTCTCTCACTCACACACACAGGCACACATACTCACACACACACGCACACACACACACACACGAACACGCGCGCGCGCACACACTCACACGCACACACACACATTCGCGTGCACGTGCACCCATACATATACACATACACACATTATGTGCACGCTCGCAATTACTTCCGTACACATTCACTTTTTTTTTTTTTTTTTTTTTTTTTTTTTGGGTCTAATATCACGAATAGTGGATAGACGTTAAATGAAGGAACACACACACACACACACACACACACACACACACACACACACACACACACACACACACACGCACGCACACACACATACACGCACGCACACACGCACGCACACACACAATGTTGCATGGCAACCTTCCAACTCAAGATGGATACGCTTATACGCCGTCTGTTCAATCCCCAGGCTACACCATTGCAGAAAACGGAGTATGTTGGTTATTCAATGGAACTCCTGGGCCAAACGGATACGTTAGGTGTACCGTGCATAGACTGAGCTATGTACTGTTTCGGGGACAGGGTGCATTCCCACCCCCAGATGTGGATGCGTCCCACCTCTGCCCAAATAACATCTGATACTGCCAGACCACATCAGTCTGGAGCCCAGTACAATCAACTATCAGAGAAAATCCTGTGTAGCAGAGGGTCATTGCACAGGTCACGGCCTGTACCCCCAATGCCTTCTCCACCTCCAACTGTAAAGGGGATCAGGAGCCAGCACAGGCGTTGTGCTCACACTGACGTCACTACTGTCATACCATCATGCAGGGGCGGGGCAGGGAGGGAAGGAGTCGGGGGAGGGACTGCAGGCGGAAATAGAAACCTAGTTCCAAGAGAAATGACTACACCACCGGACAAACCAATGACAAGACAAACACGACGCCTTTCCAGACCTCTTGTGTCTTGTTCCTCAGGCAACATGAAACACCATTTGGGACCATTCAACACGAAAAACGAGCACTCACTCACTTTTTTTTTCATCATGATGGGGCCAAAGTTACTGTGCTTCTTCGTACGCGTCGCGCTTTTTTTTTTAATGTCATTTGTTTGTTTTGTTTGTTAAACGGCATAGTCCTTTTATTGTTTTGAAAGAAAAAGCTGATTCAATCCCACAAAGAGCGATTCCAATGAAGATATTCCTGATCAACCCCAACCGAATTATTGTCCTTTGTTTTCTTGCAAGAATTACTGCCCTTTGCTTTTTTTTTTTTTTTTTTTCAAGGTTTCTTTCGTTGTTTTTCTCAACATCGATTCACTTCGTGCGCACGAAAGAAACGCACGAAAAGGTCTACAAATGGAGTGAACATAAAGCCGATTGTATTGAATCAGAGAGAATGAGTATGGACAATAAATATGAAGAGGGGAGCTGGAAGGGGGGGGGGGGGGGTCAAAAAGAGGAACGATTTAGTTCCGTTGAACCTTTATCTTGTGGTGGTGACTGATATCGTTACTGTGGTGGTTGCTGTTGCTATTGTTACGTGTCATTGTTCTGTGCATTTTCGCCACGCTGCTCATTAATGACGCTCTCCCATACACAAAAAACACTTTAGTTCATCCGAACACAGCCTTAGCCACAACAAATCCACAGAGAGCAATGTGTTTCAGAGAGAACTAATATCAACAGGAACAACTGACAAATAAAATCAGCAAGTGAAGGTCTATGTAGCTAGGTGCTCAAATGGGCACATCTCTCGTGGTGACCATCAGCAGATGAAATGGTCTGTTCGGGAGTTACCTTTCCCCTTACCTCCCCTGATTGATCAACCTTGGATTAGTTCGGGTCAACTCCTTCAAATGGGAATGCCTCAGAACCTATATCATTATTATGTCTATGTCGCTGAAGTCACACAAATGAATGTATTTGATTCTTTATGACTGTGTTGGACCGAAAAGCCTATATTTTCTAAACTAAACTGGCATTTTGCACGATCGATTTTGGTGTCATTTTTCATCGATCACCCGCCAGTTGAAATGGTTTATTTAGGAGTTACCTTCCCCCTTACCTCCCTTGATTGATGAATCTGGATTGTTTTGTGTCAACTCTTTAACATAAGTGCCTCGGAACCTATATCATTACTATATATACATCGCTAAAATCGCAACAATGAATGTATTTTTATACCTTGGACCAAAAAGCCCATATTTTCCCTGAAACTGTTTCTCGCACAATGAGTTTTGGCGCCATTTTTCATCTTCCACCGACCAAACCTGGACTACTTCTTGATTTGCCAAAAGTTTGTGAAAAAAACTGTCGAATCCGAAAACGTTCATTCCAAGTTAATTGCGTAAGCTGTCATTTCGTGGATCGCATGCCTACGATCTTTTCCGTACAAGTTTGCGACTCTACGACATGACTGACGATGCCGACCTGTCTGGAACAGTCGCCTTCTTCGTTCCACTTTGTGTCATTGTTGGAGTTGTGCGCTAATTGTCACTCTACGAAATTCAGACTTCCCGATCGAAATGTTGTTAATGACTCTACGTCCATGATAAATACAACTGAAAATGTATTGACATTACTGGTCCATTTCCACAGAGTATTTTTCCATCAAAAACCGTATCCAGAGCTCATGTCGACAGCCAGGCGAGGAGGAAAGCCAAATGTGTTTGGTACTTCTTTTCAAAGACCAAGTTCTCCGCTCAGATACAGTCTTGGAGAATCACATCTACAGGTGTGAACAGACTGAAACGCCTGCTGTTCAGTCATGACAAAAAGAGTTCATGCTGTTTGGTGTTTCTCATTGCAATAGAGAAAAATAGGACACAAACGCCTTCACAGTGGATTCATTCTCCGATTTTTAATCACCAACAATGTCATACAGCGACAACATTATCCAGTGTGACATGCTTCATATTATACCTTGGGTTCTGAAGTTGTCGTCTATAGTCTATGAATATGTTGGAATGTTTGACCGGACGGCGAAGCAGAGAACACGGAAGCTACACAGAAAGCACCAACTTGTGTCAGTTCCTGCCTCACCAGGCCTGTTTGGTCTGCCTCACTGTGTTGCTGATGACACAGACACTCATACATATACGCACCTGCAAAAAACACACACACACACACACACACACACACACACACAGAGAAAGTTTAAATGTCTGTTCTAGATCAGCAATCTTATTTCGCCCGCAAACCCCCTTTTTCACATAATCAAATTTCCTCAACCAAAAAAAATAGCTAAAAATCTACAAAATTAAACAAATCTAATTGCGTGAAAAGGGGGGGTTTGCGGGCAAAATAATTTTCCTGCTCTAGAACCGCACATTTAAACTTTCTCTCTGATTAACGCCCGCGGGATTGAGCCCTTACTATTTTTCTAGTACGCTCTTCTACCTCAAGCACTACTAATAAATCAGAACAAACAACTGGTTTTCCATCTTGGTTAGTTATTTTTACACACACTGAATTTATAGACCCTGCAACTAATTCTTTAAACCGACTGTTTTCACCAAATGTGCTTAACTGATAATCGCAAAACCCCGCCTTAATTGATGGTAGTACTCTTAGAACTGTAGATGGATGGCCATCAAATAAATTAGTATCTGTTTTTAACTCTTGTAAATGGACATACAACATTGGGTTCACGAGAAAATCGGATGGTTCATTACTTTCAAATTGATAGATGTCTTCTCTTGTGCTAAATTTATAAGCTCTGCTAGTACTGTGGAAGCCCAAGATTCTAGCAAGGCCTTTAGGAAAAGTGTATTCTCTTCTTTCTTCTGGTGGAAAATGCATAGTAATTTTAGGTTTGCTTCGTTAATTTTTAGCAATATGCCAAATTCGTTAAGTACTTCTTTTAAAGAACAAAAGTTGTAATAACCTTCTGGTATTTTTTCATGAGTTATTTGATTGCCCCCCTCGTTACTAATATTAATCCAGTTATTCTGAGCTTCTTCAGATATATTAAACCACTTAATTTTAAAACCAATTTCTCTAAGAGCAACCCTACTATCACCGCGCCTATTGTCAATTGGATACTTTAAGAACACACGCGTGTTTTGTTTAGTTATATAAATGTGCATCCTTTTTAAATCCTTTTTTAAAAAATCTATTTAAAATGGAACCTTTTAAATATAATGAAAGTGCCACTTACGACGTAGGGGGGGTTTATGAGCCCAAATCTTTGGACTTTAGTAGCCTAACCATCGCAGTGGATGAATCATATGGCTTTCTAGTCAGACTTGTAAACCCACTAACTAGATATTTAAATCCTCCAATAAAGAGTGATAGAGTGCCATCAGCATGGTCATCCAACCCTATGGCTTTTTACCAGAATCAGTTAAATTTTGCCATTTACTGCTCAACTACTGGCTGCGGTGTTTCATATGCAAACCATTTATATCACCCCAATCTCTTAGTAAGGTCAGTATATAACTTTCATGTTTATTATCAGTATAGACGCATACTAACTGAACTACAAGTACCCCTCCCCAACGACAACGCGTTTAATCCATTCAACAGCCCAATGGACAAGAATGCATATGAAAGAATCTGCAACGAATTTAACATTAACCCTTCAAATAACTTTAGACAAAAGTTAGACCGCAATCACGGGTTAGGCACATTGTATTTGTGGGGTCAGCATAGAGAGTATAATTTTGACTACTGGCCCGGCCACACCTCTTTTATGCCAAACTCCCAAGTTAGATTGGGATCAATAGAACAAAAACACCCCAATGCTTGGGCAACATTTATCTTAGATGAAAGTAAGGGCCTAACAATGCCAGGAGTGCAAAGACTTAATGACTCCATACGTACGTACGTTTGGTGTCTATTAGGAGCGCAAGCACAGACCAAGTCTAGCATAGTGGATCAATCTACAGGTTTTGACGCCAGAAAACAATTTCTAGCCAATTTAGAAGATGCTATTAACTCTGCTGTTGATTTGCCTTCCAGCATACAAAGGTACCAAAACGTTCTTTCACATGCTAGGTCAAAGGTTGACTTTGTTGTGGGCCATGGATTATACATGCTGCCTTCTGACCTTAGACTACAGATTGGCATGATACAAAATTATAATAATGAAATTCTCATAGCCGGAGACGACCAAAACTTAGGACACAATCAAGGCTTAAACACAAGGCCCGCGCCAGCCATTTTAAAAAAAGTATCTAGCCCAGAACCTGCAGAAAGCGGCCCCCCACCAGTTATAAGCAGTCCAGAAAGCGACCCCCCACCTGTTGATGTACCTCACCCCGACAGACACACTAGCGAAAAGACGGCCCTTGTTGTGTTTTTAACTTTTACTGGATTAGCCATACTTTATTTCACTAAAAATTAAACCGGCAGCCAGCACTCCTAACGTCCACAGATGGTCAGCCATATAACCAGCCACTTTGCCTATGGTAGACAAAACCCAACTAACAACACTGCCTATTATGCCAGGCAGAGCATCAAGCGCTTTGACAGCTAACTTCTTTAATAAGTTTGCTAGATGGTGCAGTTGTTTTCTAATCCAACTTTTACCGGGCTGAGGCGTTGGAGGAGCTACTGACCCTGTTGGCGCACTGCCAGTTAATGCATAAACCAGTGTAGAGATAGCAAACCCAACGGCCGTCAATATACTAACTATTGTAATCCCCTGCTCTCTGAACAGAGTCCTTATTCTTTCTGCTAGCGTAGTATTTTCATAAATCATTTTGTTTATAGTTTCTCTGATTCTGCTTATTTGGGTATCTATTTTTTCTCTGTTAATATACAACGCTGATAACCTGTTTACCTTTTCTATCCTTAAATTCTGTATTTTCGCCTGTATTCTAGCCTTTTCTTCTAACCCTAAATTGTTATCATCTGCATCGGCCAGTTTAATTTTTTCTTCTTCTATCTCTCTCTCTAGTATATTAAATTTTGCCAAATTGTTTTTTAGTTCTTCGTTTGTAGTTGTTAAAGCAGACTTAACAGACCCGAGGTCGCGCAGTTCATCTTCAAGATCCTCGATTCTAGCTTTAAGAGCCTCGTTTTCGCGCTCAAGCAATGAAGGATCTACAATTGTTTTTAAAGCCGTTTCTTCATCAGGACTCAGCTCACCTTCTCTTTGACTAGGCAATTGAGAACCGGCAATTGTTTCTTCATTAAAACTCGTCTCTATTTCTGCTATTAGTTCATCTGCTCTTTGACTTAATTCGTGAAGAGGGATGTTTTTGTATTTCAGATTGTGTTGGCAACTTTGCTTCACGTTCTGTAAAGCACTAACAGCCTTAGACCTTAGAGCAGATTCCTTGGATCTGCAATAGTAATCGCCTTCTGATCCGAATAGGAATCTCCCCAAGTGAGCCGGAGTTAAAAACTCGGACGAAGTCGCGGACAATAACGTTTTACAGCATTGATATGCCCTTCATGATATTTTGACAAGACAAATCTTCTGTTCCGACCACTTTCCCACTGAAGGAATCGTTAATGGATCCAACGTATTCGGCAGGTTATAATTCGGTGTGTGACTCAATGTCGTGTCGCAATAGTTCAGTGACGCTGCCTAGAGTGAATACCTCACTCGTAAAAGTTCAGTGACTGGAGTCAGCTAAGGAGTGAGACCTGCATCTGGGCCGCACAGGGAGAGTAAGTAGGAATGGCTGTACATCAAGGTTCAATCTGCAAGTGAAGGCTCGGCTCGTTCATGACCTTCTCTTCATAGACTGTCGAGCGTCTTGATAGACTGCCTAATACTGTATTTATATACAGTTTGATGTGACAAATCCAAACTTTATTCTCAACTTTTTGCTTGTGTGTTCTTGTTTGGATGTGAAAGATGGTAGTGGAAATACATATGCTTTGATCGTGCAAAATAATCTATCCAAATCTAATTGTCTAAATACTTTTTTATATCAAAATTCAAACAAAAGAAGCACATTCAAATCTTCATTCAATTTCCTTCAAAAATCATATAATTTCATTGTATCTTTGAGTTTCTGACTTGAATTTTTTGTTAATTATTACCCCAAATATAGATTTCCCTGGCACTGGGAAAGCCATGTTGTAACAAATTTCAAGCAGCTTCAAGCAGCGAACGGGTTAAAACTGTCTCTATTTCTGCTATTAGTTCATCTGCTCTTTGATTAATCGTGAAGAGGCATGTTTTGTATTTCAGATTGTGTTGGCAACTTTGCTTCACGTTCTGTAAAGCACTAACACCTTAGACCGTAAGGACAAACTTCCTTGGATCTGCTATTTAATCGCCTTCTGACCGAATAGGAATCTCCCCAGTGAGCCGAGTAAAAACATCGGAGGGGTCCCGGCTATCAGTAACTTGTTTACGCATTTGTTTATTGCCCTTCATATATTTTATAAACAAATGGCCTTCCTCGTCTCCGCCCCCTTCTCCCATCTCAAAATCGTTAAGATCAAGTATTTCTGGCAGCTCCCGTCCTATACTTCTATAGAATAATTCAATTCGTTGTCGCAATAGTTCGTGACGCTGTCTAGGGAGTGAAGAGCCTACTCCTAAAAGTTCTTGACGAGCACTAAGGAGTGAAGAACCTACATCTTGAGGCCGTCTAGGGAGTAAAGAACTCGCTTCTTCAAGTTCATCTTGCAATGAAGGACTCGGCTCTTCATCATCTTCTTCTTCAATAGGACTAATCGCGTCATAATCGTCGCCTTCTGCCATATTTATATATTTATTATTTTTTGTTTTATAAAAAATGAACCCATACGGCTGCGACCTTGATCCATTCAGAAAAGCGAAGGAGCCCCACGGCATAAAAGGCATAAGACAGACTGTACGCGTTGTAAATAATCCATCAACAATTGAGCCCAATGAAATATTAACAGTAAGATTTAGTGACCTTGGGCCTGACGATGTTATAATGCCAGGCACTGCCAAGCTATCATTCAAAATAGATATTGAGTCGGCGGATCCTAATGCTACTGTCGTTGCTAACCTGGGCAGGGCCATCATTAAAAATATGGTAATTAAACTGGAGGGTAGAGAAGTCTTCTCACTGAGTAGCGCAGACATTTTTAATCTCTATTCTGATCTATGGCTGCCTAGAACAGAAAGAAAAGACAAAATCTTTCAGGGAATCCAGAGTCCAAACGGTCTTAAGCACAGGCTTAATGCTGCAGATGCAAAGGAAGACGAGGGGGACCAGGCAATAGCGCGAGCATTTAAGAACAGATTTTGCATCCCTCTAGATTTTGAACTGTTAAAAACCCATCAGCCATATTACCAAGGCGCACTAAGAGACAGACTTACTTATGAACTGACATTCAATGACAGCGGGTCTGTTATTCTATCAGATGATCCCTTAGCCAAATACACTGTTAGTAACATCTCTCTTAATTTTGACGTTGTTACTAACCCTGAACTAGCTAGAATAATCTTAAATCAGTATAAAAGTAGGGCGGTTGTTTACTTTGAAAGAGTTTTACACCACAGTCTAGCGATTAAAAACAAGCAAGACACTGTCTGGGAAATAGCTATAAGCAATTCTTTAAGGTCCCTAAAGGGGGTTCTCTTGCTATTTACTGAACCCTCAGCTCCTTTTAAGAGGGAATCTGATGTGTTTTACAACCCAAAAATTGAGCAGTTGTCTTGCACAGTAGATGGCAAGCCTTTTCAGTTGTATTCGGCCGGACTTTTACCCGACCAACACTTTGATGAAATAAGAAAGTTATTCGCCGGAGGCAGACAGACAAGTCCCATAGCCGATCATGTGTGTAAAAAACTTCACCTTCACGATGTAAGACTCGAAGATTATCTAACAGACAAATATGGACTATGGCTGGATTTTAGATCAACGTATGACAACAGACTGCACGGGAGTGGAAGAAGGGTAGGGTCAGATGGCATACTCATACAGATTAATAAGGAAGAGGAGGAGAATGGCCAGATACAAATGCACGTTTTTGTGGTTTATGACGCCCAGCTGAACATTGAAGAAAATAGACTGAAAGAAATAGCCTATTAAAACAGATGGATAGTTTGAACTTTTTGCCCAAAGACCCGCACTGTTCGCTTATTTGTGGGATTAATGGGTGTGGGAAAACTGTCTTCGTACTTGATTTGTTACAAACAGTCTACAGGTTTCATTACGAGTACATTGTTATATTCTGCACAACCATTAAGCACAACAAGTCTTACAAAGAAAGGCAGTTTGTTTGGACAGACGAGAATATATTTTTAGTTGATCCTACTGACAAGCTAAGCGACTGTTTAGAACATTACTATAGGCTATTTGAGGGAACCGAAACGCTGTTTATTATTGATGACTGTTCAGCTGAACAAGACATTGTTAAAAAAGAAGGACTCTCTCAAAGCTAGCCTTTAGCGGAAGACACGCATTAGTTTCTGTTTGGCTTTTAACTCAGAAATACAATGCTGTCTTAAAAGACTTTAGATCGCAGTTAAAATCAGTCATCTTATTCTATACTAAGGACAAGGACAGTTTTGAAGAATGTTTGAGTGAAAATTATATAATCAGGGATAAGGATGAACTAAAAAAAATAAAAGAGCAGCTAGAAAAATCTAAGCACGCTAAACTATGCTTACGGACTGACCCACCAGTTCAATACGTTTGCTTATTATAGGTTGCTCATTATAGATTGTTTATTACAGATTGTTTATTACAGATTGTTTACTATAGATTGTTTATTACAGATTGCTCATTATAGATTGTTTATTACAGATTGTTTAATAATAAATTGTTTATATTAAAAAGAATGTCTCGAGGGCCTGAATCAAAAGCAGAGTTAGCTCCTAAATGCGTTGCAGTAGAGCTAAAAGATCTAGCAGACACAACTGACTTTGATCTAATAGGAGTGGCAGGAAATGTTTATGGATTTGAGTACACAGACGATGGCGTTTACAAACGAATAGAAATTGAAGATAAAAAACGACAGCAATATCCTGCCCTGGAAGAGATAAGAAATCTAAGAGCAAACGATTTTGGTAAACACGAATACAAACTTCATAAACGAGAGAATGCCTGGGCGTTGCTTCCTGACATTAACTGGCATTTAAAGTTTGAACTACGAAGCCCCTATGTATACTTTGATAAGAAATACAATTTTAGAAAAGCTTTAAATGAAGGACGCCTTCTTGCTAGCCTAGTCCCAGGAACACAACAGAAAAAGCAGATTGAAATAACTAAGCAGGGTTCTGAATATATGCTGCGGAGAAAGAAGTCCTTAGCTGAAGTGGGGGGCGACACCGTCGGCTTAGAGTTTAACCCAAAACTAGAATCACTGCCTAGAAAAATGACGATGCTTTTTCGCTTATTTATTACTCCGAGGGAGTCTGATCCTAGGTTACCAGAGCATACGTTAATCAGAGGCGTACAAATAAAGTCTGAAAACTTGGGCGGTCCTCTTAGGCTTGTTATTGTTATTACTAAAAACGGGGATGAAATAAACACTTCTGTATCTTCTGACAAA
>JAMYXO010002468.1:22500-23673 GCA_033310375.1 Conus canariensis | reverse complement strand
CTCTCTCTCTCTCTCTCTCTCTCCCCTCTCTCTCTCTCTCTCTCTTGTGTGTGTGGTGTGTGTGTGTGTTTTTGTGTGTGTGTCTTTTATTTCTCTCGTGATTTTTTTTATCCTGAAATTTGCTTTGTTAAATAGTCTTTTTTGTTTTTTTTAAAAACAAAAGAGGTACTTTGTTTTTTTAAATGTCCAGGTACTATTTGTCATTCTCCTTTTCTTCTTCTTCTTCTTCTTTTTTTTTTAATTTCATTGTTTTTTTCTTTTCTAAAAAGGCCAGACGTAAAGAAAGCCACAGGTGTTCATTTCCTTTCTTTTCCTGAATTTGGAAAGAACAAAAAACAAAAAACGAAAGGGTTTGCTTTTTGGGTTTTTTGGGTACCCCCCAGTTCTTATAGAACAGGGAGTACTTTAAAATGGGAACGAAGAAATGCTGTCTGTGTGTCTGTCCTCCATGGTAAAAATTTTGGGTTCCACTCGCTCCAGAAAAAACTTCTGGGCCGATCTTTTGAAAATTTGTAGGTATGTTAATTATGGGTCACGGTGATGCCCGTGTTTCATTTTCCCGTTTTGCCTTACAAACGGCTGTTAGGGCCCCCAAAACGGTTTTTCTTCTGTTACTAATGGTATAAGGGCCCCAAAACGGTTTTTCTTCTTTAGGGAAATATTTTTTCATTATGGGTCACGGATGATGCCCGTTGTTTTTTTTTTCCTGTTATAGCTTTTAAAGTAACGGATATAAGGGCCCCAGGGGGGTTTTTTTCTTTTTTAAATAACGGCTATAACGGCCCCAAACAGTTTTTCCCTTTTGGAATATCTCAGAAAGTACTCAGTCGATCTTTCTAAAAATTTGGGGTAGGTATGTTCATTCTGAGTCACGGATGATGCCCAATGTTTTATTTTACCGTTATAGCCATTACTAACGGCTGTAACGGCCCAAAACGGTTTTTCTTCTTTATGGAACATCTCACGCGTATTCAAGATAAACTGGGAGTACGTTTATATGTATTGCATCTTGATTTTACTCCTGATCTCCCACCCACATCTCTCTCTCTCTCTCTCTCTCTCTCTCTCTCTCTCTCTCTCTCTCTTCTCTCTGTATATTGAAACTTCTGTGGAAATATCAGAGTGTGGCCCCAAAATTATTCTTCAAACTTTTTGATTGTCAGATCCAGCCAA
>JAMYXO010002468.1:5000-15000 GCA_033310375.1 Conus canariensis | reverse complement strand
GCGCTCACAGGAATTCAGTTCATAACCGCATCCAAAAAAAAAAAAAAATGAAATAGCATCCTGATCTAAATTGAAGGTCCAGTGGAAACGTGAAAAGAAAGAGAAAAAGAAAGAAAGAGAGAGAGAGAAAAAAAGAAAAAAGCAAGAGAGAAAGAAAGAGAGAAAGGAAGAAAGCAAGAAGGACGGAAAAAGAAAGAAAAAAAGAAAGAAGGAAAAAAAGAAAAAAAGACAAAGAAAAGAAAAAACCAAGAGGGAAAGAAAGAGAGAAAGAAAGAAAGAAAAAGAAAGAAAAAAAGAAAGAAAGAAAGAAAAGAAAAAAAAAGAAAAAAGCAAGAGAGAAAGCAAGAGAGAAAGAAAGAAAGAAGAAGAAAAAAGAAAGAAAGACAGAAAAGAAAAAAAAAGCCAGAGAGAAGGAAAGACAGAAAGAAAGAAGGAAAAAGAAAGAAAGAAAGATTGAAAAAAGAAGAAAAAAAAGCCCTCTGCGAGATTTAAACCGTGAACCCGGTGTCGTATAATATCTGGGAACCGTGATATCTGGGAACGTGTTCCCAGATTTACCGTGATATCTGGGAACGCGTTCCCAGATTTCCTTAACTTCCAATCGTGAAATCTGGGAACTTTGTGAAAATCATGCCAAGAAATTAATGAAAAAAAAAAAAGTGACAAGAAGGCCAAAGATCTCAATTGCACCTAAATAAATTGTTTCCTACCTTATCTCGAAAATCCATTCTTTTTTCGTCTTCTTTCTGCCCTTCTGAGCTCTGAAAGACCACGTTCCCAGATATCACGGGCCTTCCCAGATATCACAGTACATTTTGGGAAAGCGTTCCCAAAAAAAAATCTGTGATATCTGGGAAGCCTTCCCAGATATCACGTTCCCAGATTTCACGCGACACCGGGACGCTCTCTCTTCCTTATCGGGCGCGTTTTCCACTTGGTCACGTTTCTACCTAGTCGGTACATTCCGGTGATATGAATCTGCACGATTTGTTAACCCTTCCACTTCTCTCTCCCCCCCCCCCCTCTTCCCCCCCCCCCAATAGAAACAACAACCATAGGATGGGCTCAGAGTCACCTTCGAGATGGGAACGAAGGTTTGTAGCGTTCGCCGATTATGAAGATTTGTAACGTTCGCCGATAACGAACCCAATCAATCATCGTAAAAAAATCGGCATGATGTCTGCACAGGCATTTGACCCCTTTTGAATCAGTGAGAGCATTTACTTTCAGATGCACAAAACCTACGATCGGTTACCATTGCATGTTTTCGTTTGAAAAAACAAAACAAAAAAACAAAAAAAAACAAAAAAAAAACAACAGAACATATTGTGTTGCTGAACGTTGCAACGTTCTTCTTTTTTTTTAAATTTATTTATTTTATGCATTTTCTCTTTTTTGTTTTGTTTTATTAACCAACACTTTTACGCCATGTATGTCTGTATTGACGTATGTTGTATGTATGTGACACGCAATGCTTCCAGGCTTGGATCTCGCCGTATTTCTGAACACAAAATGTTCTTAACATGACGGTTATTTAGCAGCAAGATTCTGGATTTTGAGAGGACAGGAAAAAGAAGCAGAACCAACAACAACAACAACAACAACAACAACAAAACAAAAAAAAAGGAAGAGGAGGAAAAGGAAAAGGAGGGGAACAATGAGAAGAAGAAGAAGAAGAAGAAGAAGAAAAGAGAGAGAGAGAGAGAGAGAGAGAGAGAGAGAGAGAGAGAGTCCAATATGTTTGTTATACATCTTCTGGTTTTGAGTTATTGGGATCGTTTGATGAAAAAAAAAAAATCAGTGTGAATTATGCACTGGTTCACTTTGTTAGGTTTCGTGTGGTATATTGGCCCAGCTACTGAACGTATTATTGAATGTGTACTAATGACGGGAAAGCTTACAATTTTCGTGGAATCGTGTAGCCCAACACATACGTTAAAGAAGCATACAATAAAAAAAAAAATGTATATGATAATAGAGAGAGAGAGAGAGAGAGAGAGAGAGAGAGAGAGAGAGAGAGAGAGAGAGAGAGAGAGAGAGAGAGAGAGAGAGAGAGAGAGAGAGAGAGAGAGAGAGGCAAACAAATGAACGAACAAATCAAGAAACTGCGCTGCTGTACTCTACCCTTTCCTTCATAATATATCCCGACGTCAACCAGGCCCGAGAAATACAGACACCTGCAGTGCGGGTCAGGACATTTTGAGCCACACACTCTTAGAGACGCGTCCATGAAGTGGACTAAACTTAACCGTATGGTCCTAGTCTTCTCAACTGAGCCCGTAGCAATGTCAACTCTGGGTAGGAGCCGGTCGAGGCAGAAAAATCCCACAAATAAATGGTTCTGTTGGGAATCGAACCCACGACCTCTCAGCCGGGAGCACGCGACGCTGAACACTTCCACGCCGCGGCTGGTTTGCTGATACTTTCCAGCAGTGCGGGGTCACCTCTGAGGGGTTGTCTCCTGGTGACATGACAGTGATTCTTCTCTGTGGATTGCCGGTGCCGGGGCTGTCTCAGTACAAGCCAGGCTGTGGCTCCGGAGGGGGAAGTCAGAATGAGCGGCGTGGGTGCAATACCTTCTCCAGTGGCAGCAGGGATGAGAAGGAAAAAAAAAAAAGTAAAATTGTGTCTGGATTCTGGCATTGCATGCCATTGCAGAGCAGAGTTACCTGGCCCCACTCTCCACAGATTGATACCAGTGTACTTGTCCATTTATCTTGTCAATGGTTCTAGTTATCTGCGTTTATGAATCATAGTTATCGGTTTTCGTACGTCATTTGCATCTGTTTTCAGGAGTCATAAATCATCTAATTTTGTGCCATAGTTGTCTTTTGCATGAGCTGCAGTTGGCTGTTTTCCTAAGTCATGTTTTCATGTTGTCTCATGCATAATTATATGTCATATTGTAATAAATGGGCTGTATGTTTAGATGAGTCATCATTTTGTATTTTCATGACTTACACGTATATGTTCTATGAGTAAAATTGTACGTTTCATGTGTCATAATTTTCCCGAGTCGTAGTTCACTAATTCATGTCATAATTATGTGTTTTCGTGAGCCATGATTGTATTTTCTCATGGGTCACTGTGACATGTTTGATGAGTGATAATTATGTATTTCACAAGGCAGAACTATACGCTGTCATGTGTCATAGTGACGTTTTTGACGAATTATTGTTATGTACTTTTGAGTCATAGTAACATGTTTTACGAGCAATGATAATTTTCCTTCAGAAGTCTCAGTTACCTGCTGTCATGTCTCATCAATTAATTTTCAAGTGATCTTGTCTATCCACCATATGGGGCAGAAAAGAACGAAAATAGGACAATATCAGTAATGATCACTATTGTCATAAAGAGGAGGCGACAAACATGCTTTTGACGCCACCCAAATCCCATAGGTCGTCACCGTGTCCAGTCATCGTGACAACACACATCGCCATTTCTCGTTAAAGTTTGGATCGATTTTGAGCACTGGTCGGAACTGATAAATGTGACCTTAAAAACCGTCCCATGGGGACGCCAGTGTGTGGATAGTGCCAGAGCGGAAACATCATTTGTCAGCGCGTGCTGGCAAAGTAGGAATGGCCGGCATAATGGCCGGATGCATCTGCTTTTCTTGCATCGTGGTGCCGTAATTAGTGTCGTGCGCTTGCGTGCTGGGAGGTCGTGGGTTTGATTCCCATCGGAGGTATTTGTTGGGGGCGCATTTTCCGGGCCAGACCGGGCTCGTAGACAGGGATGGGTGTGTTATGAGCTGAGATCTGAAGTAAGAGCATGTGCTGAAGCTTGGTAGGGTCTGTAGTTGTTCTGTTTTCACCTGTCAGCGAAACAGCAACGAGTAGGGGCTGCAAGATGCAGCGCTGGAGTTTGCTTTTTTGAGTGCGTCTTTGAGCGGTTGGCTATGCAGTCACACTGCCACACTTTATGGGGACATTTCAGTGGAGATTCTGTTATGTCACGTCAATTGACCATCATACTAGGGCATCTACCAGGGAGCAGGTATATCCCTTGACGTCTTAATGGAATGCCCTGTGCATGTCTATGTCTATTTTCACACATCGCAGGGTTCCAAGGGTGGTGTAGGATTGCTCCCGACCGATTGGTTTGGCGTTTGGGGTCAGTACATCTCTGTGTCTCACTGGCACTTCCGGGTGTATCTTTTTCTTCTTGGTTAGATTTTCTGGCATTGACAGACACCTAGGCAGAGGTGATAGTGTTATGGGCTGAAATGGACACAGTGAAGCCACAGTGGCGTTCCATCCACTGGATGGATGCCTGCATGAGAGTGTTGTTCAAATGTTCTGACCAGTTCTGCCGGACCCTGCATCTTTGGATTCTGGCCGACCCGGGGATATACTCCGGAAGGAAGTGTGGAGTGCAGGGGGTTGTGTCAGACCAGGCAAGATCTCCATTAGATGATGATGATGATGATGATCATCATCATCATCATCATCATCATCATCATCATCATCACCACCACCACCACCACCACCACCACCACCACCACCACCACCATCATCATCATCATCATCATCATCACCACCACCACCACCACCACCACCACCACCACCACCACCATCATCATCATCATCATCACCACCACCACCACCACCACCATCATCATCATCATCATCATCATCATCATGATAATCATCATCATGGATCGTTATTAAAACGTTCCAGAGAAAGTGCCTTCCATGCTCTGCTCTCACGGTCACCTCACTTTTCATGGGCACTGTAGCCAGGAGGACATGGTTGCGCCCGGGGGAGGTTGGGGGAGGGGGGGGGGGGGGGGTCACTCATTCACGCTATCTCCGCGTCTAATCAATTATTGTCGACAGTTGGTGTCTTAACAGTCAGAATCTTGCGTGCGTTGAGTAAGAACAAGCAAAGAATTTTCTGAAGTAGCAGAATTGCCGTGCCTCCTCCGGTGAGTTGTCTAAAGGCAACTTGATAAAGCAAAATCACATACGCAAAAAACAACAACAAAAAACAAAAAAAAAAACCACCCGCATTCTTTATTTCTAGTAGACTGGTCACCTCGCCGATCACCAGAATTTGATAAAGGTCCAGCCCATAGAGTTTTGATAAGGCAGCAGCCCATAGAGCTTTGATAAGACTCCAGCCCATAGAGTTTTGATAAGGCTCCAGCCCACAGAGTTTTTATAAGGCTCCAGCCCATAGAGTTTTGATAAGGCTCCAGCCCATAGAGTTTTGATAAGGCTCCAGCCCATAGAGTTTTGATGAGGCAGCAGCCCATAGAGTTTTGATAAGGCTCCAGCCCATAGAGTTTTGATAAGGCTCCAGCCCATAGAGTTTTGATAAAGCAGCAGCCCATAGAGTTTTGATAAAGCTCCAGCCCATAGAGTTTTGATAAGGCAGCAGCCCATAGAGCTTTGATAAGGCTCCAGCCGACAGAGTTTTTATAAGGCTCCAGCCCATAGAGTTTTGATAAGGCTCCAGCCCATAGAGTTTTGATGAGGCAGCAGCCCATAGAGTTTTGATGAGGCAGCAGCCCATAGAGTTTGAAAGTGAACTGCAAGAAAGGACATGGACAGGGGCGATGTAGTGTACACATACTACGAATGTGACACAATACAAAGTAGTATCAATAACAAGTTCATAAGAACAAACCAACAGGTTCAAACAACATCCATGGTCGCAAAAGCACGTTTCACCCGTGCCTTGAAAGTCATGTTCTGAATGTTGATGAAACATCTATTTGATTTGTGATCTATGGAGACTATGATCACGTTATTCCTATAAAGCGTGGTGACTATAATAATTTCATTCTAGAAATGTCATTGAATGATTCCTGGTATGATTTCCCTCTATCCATGGGTGCAATCAATTCAACAGATGTAGAACACATTACCAGTATTATTTACATTACTCATTAAATCCAGTCTTTCCTCTCTTGGAATCTTTGATAATTGTTGATTCTCGACTAATATTTTGTGATGGTTTTGCCAGACAACAAAGAAAGGCTGATTTCTTGATTCAAGTATGAAAGGAATCCCTGATAATTGTTGATTCGCATCTAATATTTTGTGTTGGCTTTGCCAACCAACAAACAAAAAGCTGATGTCTTGATTAAAGTCTTAAATAAGACAGTCCCTCCCCCCCCCCCTTTCCATTAAATAAATGCAGTGGTAGGAGTGCCAAATTTTCCGAGATGAGGCGATAAAACAAGCGTGCACCTGCAGCATCTAAAACATAATGATAATAATAATGTTAATAAGGAAATTCTTTCGGGCTAAATTTGTTACACAGTAAACAAGTGGGGTATGTTTTGCTCCCATAAGAAAACCTAACACAGAGTAATTTTTATTCAAGACTGGCACAGCCTTTTAAACTTGAATAAAGTCAGACAAATACATGGACGAACAATCTAATAGTGGGGGAAAAAACAAGCGCAGGCCAACAACTGAACTGTCTTCATAGTAATGACTTGGCAAAGATTTGGACTTAAGGGGGGGGGGGGGGAGTTTGAAGATGGAGAAACTGGGAACATGAAATTAAGAAAATATGCTACAGATATGAAAACTCTTCACTAGCTGCATAAGGGAACCATCGCAATCCCTTTTGAAGGCAGATATATTTGTATTGCCTGCTCCGAGGCTTTTCGTCCGCTGGGTCGGAACTCATCAAGGAGACACGGCTGGTTGTGTCTGCGCTCCTGGCGTCAAATAGAGACACACCACAGTCCATAATACTGTGGTATTCTCACCACCAAGGGTGCAAAAAAGAATCCAATAGCACCCCCAAAGCAGCCAGCGAAGAGTAGTGAATGAAACCAAACGAAAGTGTGGGGAGGAAAAAAGTTGCTGAAAAACTAAAGACATTATGCAAATAGTATAAAATGTAGGGGACAATCTTTGAGCCTACGCTTGAGGATCCACCCAAAGATGCAAGGGAGATCAAAAGACAAACACACAGACGGACAGAAACAAATACAAACAAATACAAATAACCTCAATTTAATCAAAACAGAATCGGAAATGAAATGAGGCAGGGAACAGTAAACGATAAACAGTAAACAAGTGGGGTATTTTTTGCTCTTGTTGTTTTTGTTGTTGTTGTTCCTCTTCTTCTTCTTCTTCTTGTTCTTCTTGTTCTTCTTGTTCTTCTCCTTCTTCTGTTTCTTCTTCTTCTTCTTCTTTTTTCTTGTTTCTGTTCCTACTCTTGTTGTTTTTTTTCTTGTTCTTGTTCTTGTTCTTCTTCTTGTTTTACTTATTCTTGTTCTTGTTGTTCTTCTTCTTTTTGTTCTTCTTCTTTTTGTTCTTTCTTGTTGTTGTTGTTGTTGTTGCTGTTGTTGTTGTTGTTGTTGTTGTTGTTGTTCTTCTTCTTCTTCTCATCTTCCGCATTGCACCTACGCCGCTCATTCTGGTTCCTGGTCGTGTCCACAGCCACAGCATGTCATGTCCCGCCTCCGCCCCAGCACCGGCAATCTGCAGGGAGCAGTCAATATCAAGTCGTCAAACAGACAATCCACCAGGGGCAGACTGCGCCGCTGCTGAGTCACCTCCATGCTGTTCAGTGTTGCCAGCTCTGACCCAACACACACAGGACACCAACTACTAAGCCCCTCTCTACTGACGACAATAATTGATCGTTAGCAGAGCCAGCGTGAGTGAGCTCTCCCTCCAGAGGGCGCCACCGCCACGTCCTATCCAAAGACAGTTCTCATGAATATGCTGACAGCGGTGGCCCCCCCTCCCCCCCCACTCCCCCGACAGAAACTCAAAAAAATATCACCGCGAAAAAGGGACCATAGTCGAGACAATTAAATGCACGTTATTGAAAACCGGGCGACAGAATTGTTACTGTCCATGCGATCGGCGCTCTGCGTCTATGAGTTTGATCGTTATAATGATAATGTGGACAGTTTCTATAGCGCGCATCTTAACAACGTCGGCTACAGGGCGCTTTACAAGTTTTAGCGAATCAACATCAAAATCACACACACACACACACACACACACACACACACACACACTTCTGCGTTCACGAGTCATAAACATATCCATGCACACACACACACACACACACACACACACACACACACACACACACACACACACTGAGACACAATGTCGCATACAAAAACACTTATATACATATAACATGGTGAACAGCTCATTCGTACACGAGCAAAGCGTGCAAGAGACAAGTAGTAATTTAGTAATATTTCAGGTGGTATTCTGCAGTTGACGGTTAAACAGATACGCTAAATTTTAAGTGCAGACTTGAAAGTCGGGAAGGAAGGGGCATGACGTAGATGGAAAGGCAGTGAATTCTAGAGTGTCGCCGCAGAAAATGAGAATGCTATAGACCCGTGCTGCTTTCGGTGATAATTATGAGGGAATTCGAAAAATTCGGTCATCAGAGGAAGAACGGAGGGGACGTGTAGGAATTCAGATTTTGACCAGATCAAACAGAAGGGCAGACACTTCACCAGTGATAATCTTATAACAACCTGCCTTTTCCTGACGCTGTGTGTGTGTGTGTGTGTGTGTGTGTGTGTGTGTGTGTGTGTGTGTGTGTGTGTTAATGTTCTCTCCTCTTCTTCTTGCCGTTTGCCACCTGCGACATGGCATTTGCATCCTGAAAAAAAAACAGCACCTTGGTTTGCAGCTTGCATAGTTAGAGGATGGTCGGTCGGTAGTTGTAGTCAATCGGAGAACAACAATCGTTTGATTGCCTCTGCCTTCGACTTTCAGCGACGACAGAGTCCTGTCTTGAAGCGCAGAAGTCTGCCAACTTTCAAGAGTGGATGACATGCTGTCAACAGACATGGTGATGGATTTTCTGGTTGAAAAACAGCTGAACGTTTAGCTGAATTGACGAAAGTGCATTTTCCTGGTGACTGGACAAGGGAAGCTACTCCTGAGAGAGAGAGAGAGAGAGAGAGAGAGAGAGAGAGAGAGAGAGAGAGAACAGAACAGAATTTTATTCAAAAAAGGCCAAAGCCCCATTTGAAGGGGTGCGAACAGTGGCAATGAATATATGATACAAATGCGAATGACACTGTCATCCCAATATAAGCGAGAGAACTAGGTCAAATACAAGACTGAACACAGTTTACCAACTTACAAAGGAAAATAATGGAAATTCGAGAAAGAACATCATTACATTTGCACATTTATAGACTCAATTCACAAAGTCATATTCATACAACAATAAATTTGATGCTTCAATATATAGCTATTTCCCTTCTTTTAAAGGCTTTGTAAAGATATACAGGAAGATTTTTAACGAGTTCTGTCCACACACACACACACACACACACACACACACACACACACACACACACAACAGAATCTTTGGTATATGCCATCTAAAATGTCACGTGATTGTAGAAATAATATCATAAGCTTAACTGTTAAAGATGCTTACTGCCATTATTATGTTGGACTGACTGTTAAATAATTGGTTGCGAAGTTGTTGTTGTTGTTGGGTTTTGTTTTTTTTTTTTTGTCTTTTTTTTCAAAAATCTTTATTTCCATGATAATAGGATATCAGAAAATGAACTCTTGATATTAGGCATGCTTCTTTCCTCACTCAAAGGCCGATTCTAGCGGCCAAGCTCAGGATTAGTCTTCTTTAAGGGCGATTTCATCTTCATCTTGCCTAATGCTGTCTGGCGTATAGGAATTCTTCTCCATCAATCATCCTTGGCAGATGGTCACAAAATAAGAAAAAAATCCCTAGTGAAAAGCAGATTTTTGTTGTTGTTGTTGTTGTTCGCGTTTAGATGTTGTTGTTGTTGTTGTTTTTTGTATGCCCCAGGTCTGCGACGCTAATGCCTAAGAAATAAATGAAAAAAAAAGTAAAATTCATATGTGATTAGCTAGCAGGTAGACGTGGCAAGTTACAAACAAACAAACAAACAACAAACAAAACGGGAAGACATGTCAGAGCTGTCAGGAAAACGATATTTTTTTGGTATCTAAAAAAGCAGTCACATGACACAAAATAAGAAACACACACGCAC
>JAMYXO010002467.1:0-23674 GCA_033310375.1 Conus canariensis | reverse complement strand
GGAAAATCAAAATCTTTTAAAACTGTTTTTAACCCAATACGTACGTGAAAAAAAACTAGTTAGCAGAGGTATAAATCATTTTCAAAAATTATATAGACACCCAGTCTTATCAAAAGCTTACGGGAAAGAAAAAAATTTTTTCAGATCATTACTGAAGAGAAAATGGATAAGGCCATTTGGGGACACAGGCCTTCCAAAGGGGATTCAGGTTAAGACAAATTTGTCAACCCTATCCAAATGTACCGTGAAAAACATTGATGATTTGCAAAAAATATTTATATCTTTTTCAAAGACTTTTTAGTTTAATTGTCAAAACGTAAACAAAAGGACTGCATTCACATTATTCTTTGGTTTCATTTTCATTGTGATTTTTATGGGCTTTATTGTTTATTTTTGAAGTACATTGGTTACAGATAGCTAAACACACCACACCCCCAACCACACACACCCACCCAACAAACAAAACCAACACACACCACCAAACACCACCAACCACCACGGCCAGGGCCCACGGCGCGCCGGGGCCGCACCACGCCACGCCGACACCCCCAACCACAATTTTGCATTATTGAGTGGGTTTGGGATAGCGGGAAAGTGCCACATTGAGATCCATTGGATTAGTTCCCATCCTGTTTTTTGTGCCCTTAAATCTGGGTTTTCCCCAAAAATTTTTTTTTGGGTTTTCAAGGGTTTTTTAGTTGATGAAAAACCCCACTTTATATGTCAAAAATTTTTGGGGTAATATTTTTTGGGGACGTCTTTTTTTTTTTGTTTTCTTTTTTCCTTTTTTGGGCCCAAAGGGAAGGATTTTTATTTTACCCGTTTTTTGTTTTTTTTTTTTTTTTTTTCCCCCTTGGGAAAAAGGGGGGAAACCAATTGGCCAAAAAAAAAAAAAAAAGATTTGGAAAAATTGGGAAACCCCCTTTTAAAAAATTAAATAGGGTTTTCCCCGGCGGATCTCTAAACGGGGCCCTTTTTAAAAAACTTTTTTTCCCCGGGGACCGCCCTTTTGGGTTGGGGGGACCCCCCACTGTCTCATGGAATTTCCCCAGCGGGGAATCGCTTAAATCGGCCGGGCAATCACAAAAGGAAGGAACGGGGTTTTTTCCCAAAAGTTAGGGTTTGGGGGGGGACGGGGTCCCAAATTTCATTCCCCCTTTTAAATTCCTTTTGGGGGGAAAATTTTTTTCCCACTTTAATATTTGTGGGTCGGTTTTTTTTTTTCCCAAAACGCAAACCCCCAACAAAAAACCCCAAAACCCAAAAAGGGGCAAACATGAAAATATAGCCCCACTGCTATTTTAAACGAACCTTTTTACGGGGGAAGTGTGTGTGTGTGTGTGTGTGTGTGTGGTGGGGGTTGTTTTTTTGGGGGTGTGTGTTTTTGTTTTGTGTGTGGTGGAAGGGGGGAAACTTTTTTTTTTGTATTGTTTCTTTTAAAAAAGGGTTCCCCCACCGGCCCCCCCCCACCCAAAACCCAAACCTTCCTCGTTTTCAAATTGTCCTCTTTTTCCCCCATCCCTTTTTTTTTTGGGTTGGGTTAAACACCCATGGGTTTTCCCTTTTTTCGGGACGGGGCCTTTTAAAAATTTTTGGGTTTTTTTTGGGGGGCCCAAAGGGCTTTTTCATCCAAAAATTTTAGGGTTTTTTGGTGTTGTGGTGTTTTGGGGTTGTGGGGGGGGTGTTGTGTTGTGTTTTGGGGGTTTTGTTTTTGGTGTTGGGGGTGTGTTTGTGTGTTTTTTGTGTTTTTTGGGGTGTGGTTTTTTTGGGGTGTTGGTTTGTGTTGTGTGTGTTGTGTGTGTGTGGTGTTGTGGGGGGTTGTGGGGTGTGTGGGTGTTGGGTGTGTGGGTTTTGTTGTGTGTGTGTGTGTGTTTTGTTTTTGTGTTGGGGTTGTGTATGTGTGTGTTTGTGTGTGGGGTTGTGTGTGTGTGTGGGGTGGGGGTTTTTGTGGGGGTGTGGGGTGTGAATAAACCGAAACCCCGAAAATTTCTGTTTTTTTCTATCATTTCTTTTTCATATTTTTCTCCCCCCCCTTTTTTGGGGTTGAAAAAAAATTTTTAAATCGAAAAAAATTTAGCTTACCCAAAAGACAAATTTGAAAAAAAAAAGGCCCCGGGGCCTTAAGTTATGGGAAATTTTTTGGAATCGAAATAAAAAAGTTTTTTCCCTTTGGGTTTTCTGATTCCCGGAGCCCCCCTCTCTCTCTCTCTTCTCTCTTCCCTCTCCCCCTCTCCCCCTTTCTTCTCTTCCTCTCTTTTCCCCACTTTTCCCTTTTCCCGCTGCTCTTTTCCTGTCTTTTTCCCTCTTTTTCCTTTGGGCTTTGCCCTTTTCCTTTTCCTGTTTTTTAAAGGGCCCTTTGTAAGGGTTTTATTTTCTGTGCTTTTTAAACCCCATCCCCACCCGGTTCCCCCTTTTACCAAAAAAATTTTTACGATCATTTAGGCGTTTTTGGAAATTTCTTTCGGGTTCTGTACTATCTGTCCCTTTTTAACCATCCACCGTTTCCCTGTCCCAAAAATTGAAAGGGGATCATAGTCCCCCGCTTTGTTTTTCTTTCGGGTCTTTTTAACCTTTATTCGGGGTGCTGTTAACCTTTCCCCCGTTCCCTGAACCAAAAAAGGGAAACGATCTTTTTGTGCCCCTTTTTTTTTCTTTCTGTCGAAAAAAATTCCCTTTTTTGTTAAAAACCAAAACCTTTTTCCCCTTAAAAAATTTGAAACCCCGGAATCATTTTTTGGTTTTGTATTTTTTTTTCCTGTCACAAATCGGGTTGCTTTTAAAAAACCTTTCACCCCCCCTGTAAAAATTTTGGAAAGGGACATGGGTTTGCCTTTTTTGGTATGGAAGCGGGCTAACCGTCCCTTTTCTGAAAAAAAATCCGAATTTTCCTGTGAAATGGGGGTTTTTCTTGGAAGGGGTGGGGGGGGGGTACCCCCCCACGCCCACCCCCCCCCCAAAACCCCCCACCCCCCCGGGGCCCACCCCAAAAAAACCAACCCCCCACCCCAACACCACCAACCAAACACAACCCCACAAAAACCACCACAAAAACCCAAACTTTTTTTTTCCCCCCTTTTTCCCCCTCTCCCCTTTTCTCTTTCTCTCTCCTCTCCTCTCTTCTCTCTCTCTCTCATCTCCCTCTGAATCACTCTTATTTCTTGCCCCTAATTTCCTCAAAACCACTCACTCAAAAAACCCCCCCATCCATTCCCAAACCCAACCTACACCCACACCATCCCGCTCCCCGACCATCCTTCACTTTTTAAAAGCTTTCGCTAAAATGGGCCATTGTTCATTTAAAAAATACGGTTGGGGACCAAAAATTCGTTTATCAGCATTGCTTTTGTTCCATCCCACTTTAAATACCAAGTTAAAAAAAAAAAGTTCCGAACATTGAAATCCAGCTGTTGCACCCATAAATACGGGGGTGTACAATACACCTCAGGGAAATAATATTCACATCGATTTGCCTTTCACACTTTTCTGCTGCTAAAACTTGATTGTTCTTATTAAAGTACCTGTGGGAGGGGAAAAAATCTGGTATTCTTACCTAGCCCAATACGTACGTTTTAGGATTCTGTGAATGTTTTTTGGGCTTTTTTGGGCCTGGTTTCTTAGGCACGTTAAAAAGCTGGGATTATCAGTAAAAAGCGCTCAAAGAAGGATTTAATGACCAGGTATGGTGCCACCTTTCCCCTCCACCGTTCCCTCCCTGTTCCCCCTTCCTTGCCCCCCCCCTTTCCCCCCCCCCTTTTTTTTTCTTTCTCCCCCTCCCCCCCCCCCCGGCCCCCCATTCCCCCCCTTTGAAAACCAAGAACAAACAATGTTCTTCCTTCATTAAACTTCCAACCTCCTTTCCTTCTCTCTCTCTCTCTTCTCTCTCATCTCTTCCTCTCTCTCTTCTCTCTTCTTTTTCTCTTGGTCATCTCTTTCTTCTTTTTTCTCACTCTCTCTCTTCTCCTCCTCTTTCTTCCCTCTCTCTTCTTCTCCTCTACCTCTGTTCTACCCATTTTACACTGTCAATGGTCCAGAAAACCCAAAAAAAACCCTGGGACTCAGTTTCCACCAAATGCAGGCCACGGGGACTGTTTTACCAGAACCAAAAGGGAAAGGTTATTCTGACTTACAACCCTTATTGACAGGTTCCTCGGAGATGTTAGCTTGAGCTTGGAAAGTGGGGGTTTTTTGGGTTATTTCCTTTTCTGTGATCATTCATTTTGGGGGGCCTTTCTCCTCTATCCTTCTTTACCCAGGCCAGTTAACCCTGGGGGCCTTTCTCATTCGTCCCACGATTATCATTTTTGGCCTTCTTCTCTTTCCCCTCTACAGCCCCCAGTATAACCTGGCACTTTCTTTTCAATCGTCACGGATAATTTTTCCCAAATTTGGGGCCTTTCTCTTCTATCCTCTACAAGGCCAGTAAACCTGGGGGGGCTTTTTCTTCATACGTCCACGATATTCATTTTGGCCTTTCTCTCTTAATCCTCTACAATGGGGCCCCAGTAAACCTGGCCTTATCCATCGTTTCCCACCGGGATATTTCAATTTTTGGCCTTTTCTCTCTATCCTCTACAGCCACACAGTAAAACCTGGCTCCTTTCTCCTCGTCAACGATATCATTTTGGGCCTTCTTCTCTATTTTCCTTCTACAGGGCCAGTTAAACCTGGGCCTTTGCTCCAATCGTCACGATTATCAATTTGGCCCTTCTCTCTTTATCCTCTACAGGCAGTAAACCCTGGGCCTTTCTCTTTTCGGTTCCATCGATATTTTCATTTGGGGCCTTTCTTCTCTATTTCCTCTTTTTTCCATTGGCCAGTGTAAACCTAGGGCTTTTTTTTCTCAATCGGTCACGATATTTCATTTGGGCCTTCTCCTCTATCCTCTACAAGCCACAGTAATAAACCCTGTGCTTTTTCTCATTCGTTCACGAATTATCATTGGCCTTCTCTTCTATCCTCTAAAACAGCCAGTACCTGGCTTTTTCTTTTCATCGTCCCAATACCGCGCTCTGCCTTTCCTTTTGATAGTTTCTTCGTGATTCTAATACTTTTCTTACCAATAATCGGGAAAAAGGGGTTTGGACATCACACACCCCACCACCCACCACCCCACCCACACCACCCAACACACAAACCACAAACACAACGGCCCACGCACACCAGCACGCACGGCACGCCACGCCACACCCGCCCAAGCCACGCACAAAAAAAACCGCACGGCACCGGCCCGCCGCTCCCCACACCACCCCCCACACACACCACCCCCCACACACACCACACACAACACACCCCACCAAACACACCACAAACACAATACACAACACACACAACAACTCGCGCGCCGGGGGCGCGCGGGCCAGCACGGCGCGCGTTAAAAACCTGTCATCGTTTCCCACTCGCTTCCATTTTCTTTCATTTTGCCATTGGTTTTTGGGGAACATGGGAACAAAAAAAATAATAAAACAAATTTAGGATTGGAAAACCCCACAACCACAACACCAACACACACCACACCCAACACACCCACACAACCACACACCACAACCCCCCCACCACACCCCACCCCACCCCAAACCACCACACAAAGGATGAGGGAGAGAGAAGATGGGGAGAGGAGAGGGAGAGGGGAAGAGAAAGAAGAGGAGAAGAGGGCAGAGAAATACGGAAAAAAAACGGAGAAAACGGAAAAGTTTTATTCATTGTTAATAGGCCAAATTGGGCCCCCTCATGATGGGGTTCTTTTAACTTCTTTACAACAAAATTGGCATTTAATTAAACAAAAAACATATTTTTTTGTATCTAATCAAGAAAACCAAGAAAAAACCAGATAAATACGCAACTGGAATGCTTTGTAAAAGAATAAAATTGGGGGGGACCAGTTTTGTTTCACAGGTTTTGTTTATGCCTCTGTTGGGCCATCAAGGCAATGCAAAAAATCCTAAATTTTTATTTGGATTCTGCACTAAAACAATTTTACTAGGGTTATATTTTACTGTTTTTTCTTTAAGTCCACTCAATAAAAACAGGACATACTAAAGACAAAAATTGAACTTTTCATCTTCTTTTTTCATTTTTGGCAAAGCAGGGGGGACCATTTTTAAGGGTCAGTGGGGCACATTACTATGTGTATTTGTAACGGTTAAAAAACACGATGTTGGTCGGCTATTTTTTCAAGAAAATGCCAAATCGAAAACACTCGTCCAAAAAAAACATACCTTAAATGCCTGTTATTAAATTTTTTCATTCAGGTAAATAAATTTTTTTTACATCAAGGGCCACCTTGCCAAAAATTACGTTCTGTTAATAAACATAATTAAAAACCTTTTCCCCCACTATGCACTAATATTTGAGGGGGGATTTTTTCCCCACTCTTTGCACATCTACATAAAAAATTTAAAACCGTTTCTCTGAAATCTTGCCAGAAATCGTGTTCTATTCCCCCTTCACTCAAAACACCTTGGGTTAAAGCCCTAACAATATTCCAAAAAACCAAAAAAACATTTATAGTTTTTAACAAACGAAAACATTTTTGGTAAAACCCAATTTTTTCTTTTCCACGGGGTATAATCTTTAATTCAATTACAAAACCATTGTTGTTATAAAGCTTTTTTCGGGGTTAGCCTAGTGGATTCCTCCCATTCCTTGTCCAAATTTTAACCTAATCTTTATACATTTTACATAGTCTGAATTTACATTATTTAGGGTATTATGTTTGTCTTCACCGTAAAACAAAGTCATTTAAGGGGAGTTTACGGCATTCTCTACGGGCCTAAAAATACTTTTTGGAGAGGCAAATAATAGGTGAACCTTTTCACATTCCCAGGATGCCGGCATTTTATTTTCAAGCGTTCCCCCATAAAGCTCTGGGCGCAGTGTACTGAAAACAAATCGGGGCTGAGCTGAATTTTGTGATTCCGGACAAAATCTTTCAAAAGGGGGGGGACAGGGTCAAACGGAGGGTTTATTTTTAAAAAACTTATATTACTTTTTGTGAAAAATTTGCACCATGTGTAAAAGCGTTTTTTTTTAGCTCTTTTCTACTTAAAAATTTTTATACGGGGGGGTCATGCCATTAAAACAAAAATCTCATTTCTTGTTGAAAAACCAAATTCCTTTAGGTATTTGTATACATTTAAATTACAACAGGCATCCACTGGCTTTTCCATGGCCTACATCCTTTTCCTTTTCCATCTATATCCTTAAAATAACCCTCCACTTTTCTGAACACAATAATATAAAACTTTTGTTTCCATTATTTTTACCTTTTGCTGGGGGATAAGTAGTTAAGCTGAAAAAGCTGCTTTATAAACAGATTATTTCCAAACCTTGTTTGGTTTGGAAGGGTTCCAGATAAACCAGTTTCAGGAACCCAGGCAATCAACAATACATTTTTCATCATAGCCAAATAGGGCAATATAAAACAGTTCCACAAATAATAAGTCTGACGAAAAAAAAATAGGCCCCGTTGTTTCCCTTCCCTTATAATAACTTCTTAATGCTAATTTTCGTTTTTAAAAAACAACAAGGGAAAAAACAAAATAAATACGGGGGACTGCACACAAATCCCCTTGTTTTCACTCCCCACGGTGTGCAGTTTTTGGTAATCTGTAAGCGTGTGGACATAACGCCACATTTCTAATTTTCTGGTTTTAACAATTTTATGTATACATGTGCTATGGATTACAACACAACGGATAACATTTTGGCCTTTTATTTGGGCACCATTGTCTCAAGAGGGGTATAGGCCCATAAATAGGTGTTCTGTTTTACTGTAATCAAATGCTTTTCTCAATAAATACGGATTTGTAAAAAAGGATACATTACCAATTTGCCGGTTTTTAAAACAATAAATTTGGCTTTTCATTGAAAACCAATTGACAAAACAACGTTAAACATATGATTTCAATTAAATACCAGTTTAGGAAATAGGGGCCCCCTTTTTGTAATTCCTTGCCTGGATATTCAAACCCCCGGTCAAATTAATAATTCTGTTAAAAAACCCATTCTTGAAGTCTGACTATTTATGATTTGTTACTATAGATTTTTAACTTTGCTCGGTTAATGTCCAAATGTGGGAAAAAGAAAAAAGGGAAATACTCGTGGAGGAAAGCGTGGGCAGCAAGAGGTGTCCTCAGAAGATGGGGGGGAAAAGGCCCCACTTCAAAAGAAGTGTTTTCGGGCCCTTATCTACCTGGACACCACCAGGGGGGGGGGGTTGGGCACACACCCGGTTTCATGACTTCCGGATGTCCTCTTGCTGCCCCCTTTTTTTTTTTTTTTCCCACATCTTGGGGGGGGAAAGGAGCCATGGCATGGGATTTTCGAAACCCATTGGGGACCCTTCTCGGACATGCTCATTTTCCACCTTAAATGGGGAACTCACGTCTTTAAACCATGAAGGACACAGGGGGGACCCACCTGATATTTGTTAGGGAAATTAAAAAGCCTTATGAAGTTCACTTTTTGTTTCCTCCCCTTGACACCAGATCCTGGATTGAACCACCCCCATCTGCCGCCTTTTACTGCCATTTGCTTTTCTAGGGCTTGGTTTTTTTTCCTTCCCTGCAACTGGGAAGAAGCTGTTTTCATTTGAGGCTGTATGCAGGGGTACGTTCCTACAAACCCCCCTAGCTCCAATTCTCTTGGGCAGTGAAGGTGGGGACTCTTTGGGGACATGATATGCCCCTTCTCTCCTTCTGGGGCTGTTTTGCCCAGATCAGCCATTTACTTTTTCAGTCTTGTAAGATTTGAGCTGCCTCCCACTTTTCTGTTTCTCCATAATTTATGGGCACCGTGAAGGCTCGGATCCATGATCAGGCTTGCTTGGGTTGACTTAAGGGTAAGTGGGGGGGGGATCTCTATGTCCTATTGGTCTCATAATTTGTCCACTCTTGTTTGATGGATCTCCTGGGGTGGACTCTTTCCCAATTCCTGGGGTGGTCTGCAGTTTGGCACTCCCAAGGTCATTCTTTTGCCCCAGGTTACCAGGCAGGAATTGCCTGCTGTTTCGAGTGGACACTTGTTGGTTTCTTGGGGCCTTGATTTGCTTGGCCTCCCTGCCGTGGAAGGAATGTTGCGGTGGGTGGGCTTTTGGAGGTTTTCCTTGATTTTTTCCCCTTTTTGTGGTGTTGGTACTAGCCCAGACTTACTTGTACTAAATCTTCTTGAGGCCCCCACTTTTTTGGTTGTGCCCTCATGTGGAACCTCTTACCTTGATAGGCCCATGGGGCACTTCTTTTACATGGGAGCTTTGGGACATGCTTCCAACTGTTTTTGTTTTTCCTGGCAAGGAGGGGGCTTTTTCCCAGGATTTCGTTCTGTTTTCCCCCACTTCCCCCCAGGTTTGCATTTTGGGGGGGGAAGGTTTTCATTTTTGCAGTTTTGGGGAGAAATAAGGCTGATCCGGAAGGGGGGGCCCATGTGGCCAAATGGTTTTTTTTTTCCCAAAAAGTGGGGACTTCTTTGGGGTTGCATTTCTCCCCACGATGTCCATTTGCCTTGCGGCTTTTGGGGGGGGGGGGGACTTGCTTTTTTGGAGGTCTTTTTTTGGTCTTCTTCCTTTTTTTATCTCCTGAATCATCATTTCTCTTTTGGCTTTTCCTTTTTTGGGGGGCCTTTGACCCCCCATTTCGATTTTTGGGTTTCCCCCCCCGTCCCTGTCTGTTTGGTCTGTGTGGGGTCCTGTTTTTTTTTTTCGATCTTGGGGGGGGGGGACTTTCTTTTGCGGGAATTTCCATCGCCTTTTGGGGGAACTTTCCATTTTCTGGGCCTTTTTTCAGCGGGGGGGGGGCCAAAATTTGGGCTTTTCCCCACTTTGTTTTTCCTGAGTCCCTCCAAGGCTTTGCTTTTGGAAGGGTCTTGATCTTTCTGCTTTTGTTTTTTCCTCCGGGGATGGTTTTTCGGGGGTTAGTTTCAGCTTTGCTTGGGCGGACAGTCCCCGGGCCCCTTATTCAGTCAGGGGGGGGGGGGGGGGGGGAAAACCTTATGCCTTTCCTTTGTGAAATTGTTGAATTTTGGCCCTTTCCCAAATTTTGCCTCCCACTTTTGCGGGGTTGAAAGATGTCGTTTATATAAAAGGGAGGCCCTAGGGTTTGATTTATTAAAAGGCATGGAACTGCGGGGGGGGACACCGCCCCTTGTATTTGCCAGGGAAGGCCCTTCACTGGGTAAAATGGTTTTCCAAAGCCTTCCCCCCCGGGCCATCTCCCTTGGTTTTTCTTTTGCCCTTTGTGTGTTCTTCGCGTATCATCATTAAATCTTCCAAGGGCTCCTTTTGGGGAATGGTTTTCTTGTGGGACTTTTTGGGAAAAATGGGGCCGGGTTTTTGGCAACACTAAAAGGGGGAACCAAACAGGTTTTCCCGGGGGGCCCAACTTTTCCTTTCCTCAGTGAGGGGGACTCCCTTTGATTTTTTTTTGGTTTTGAAACTTTTCATTTTTGGGGAGGGGGCAAAAAACTAATTGTCTTTTCCAGGGGCCCTTTCTCCAAAGGGGCACATGGGGGGGGGGTGACGTTTTTTTCTCTGGGGGGGAAATCAATGTAGTGTCATCCCTTGGAGGCCCTTTGAGGAGGGGGAGGGGGGAATCTTGTTCCATGCCAAAGGTCTGTTTTTTCTGTTTTTTGTTTTTTTTGCGGCTTTTAAAAAAGATGAGTTCCTTTTGCCAAGCCCCACGAACAGTTTTTGGGGGAAAAAATTGGCCAGAACATTGCATTTTTACCCACTTCCCAATTTTTAAATTCCCAGGTCGGGTTGGTTACTCCTTGGGTGGAGAAAAACCGCCTTTGGGAAAAAAGCCATTGGGAAGTCTTCCTTTTGAGGGCATGGTCCGGGGGAAGGGGTTCTTTTGGAAACATTTTTACATCTCAGGGGGCCCAACTGTTTCATCTCAAAGGGGAACAGATCCATATGCGTTTGCCCAGGATTTTAAAAGGGCCCCCCCAAAAATTTACGTTTCCCCGGTCTCTCTTTTCTGTTTTTGCTTTTTGGGGGAAATTTTCGGTCCAAAATTTTTATTTGTGGGGGTGGTTTTTTTTTAAACCAACAGCCCCAACCCCGCCCGGGGGATTTCCCCCTTTCTGGGGGGGGGTGGGGGGGCACATCCAAAGGTTTTAATTGTTTTTCCATCAGGTAATTTGGTCGGCCTTGGGGGTCCATGGGGGAGAGGAAGAAAGATTTTTTTCCCTTCGGACGTTTTCAGTTTGTGTATTGGGCCTGAACTGGGGATAATGGTCACTTTGAGGGTTTTTGGGTCTTTGGGGGATTTTTACAACCCATCTTGGCCGTCAATCCACCTGGGGGGGCCCTGATTTTTTTGGTTTTTTTCCAAGGGGGGCCCATCCCCAAACCCCGGGGCCCGTGGGCCACTCAGCACCTTGGGGTTCTTTCTTGTAAAAAGTGGTAAAAAAGGTTTTTCGTTTGGGGCCCTGGTTGATTGATTTGGGGGGCCCCTGGGGGGTTTGGTCGAAACCCCCTTCCTTTTTTTTTTTCCGGGCCCAAAAATTGGAGGCCCTTTCCATTGAAAAAAATGGGGTTTTTTTTCGGGTTGGTTGGCCCCACCCAGGGGGGCCCCCGGAAAAGTCGAGTGGTTCTTTTGGCTCTGTGGGGTCAAAAGGGGAGTATTTTTTTTCCTCAAGATTTTGCTTCAAGAAAAAAAATCCTTTTGTCCCCACCCCTTTTGGGTCCCAGTTTTTTTGGTTGGCTAAAAACAGTTGTTCTGGGCCAAAAATGGAAGGGGTTCTCTGAAGAAAGCGCTCTTGTTGGGTTTTTCTTTCTTTTGCTCTTCCTTTTTCCTCGCAGAATTTGGGTTTGCTGGGGGCACTTTGTTTTTTTTTCTTTTTAGGGGTTTTTCCCCAGTTTTTTCCAAAAAAAAAGGCCCTTGTTTTTCAGCCCTTGGCAGTTGCGGGGGTTTTTCATTTTGCATCCCTTTAGGTTTTTTTTTTTTGGGGACCCTGATTCTTGTTCCTTCTTTTTTCTTGGAGTTCTTGTGGGATTTTTTATTTTGGGGGGGGGGTGGGTGAGGGGAGGTGTTTTTCTTCTTTGGGGTAGTTTTTTTTTGCTCCATAGGGGCGGGTCCTTTCTTAACTGTGGGCATTACACAAATGTCCACCATTTGTTGGCTAAGTTTGTGTTCCAGGGTTGCTTTTTACACCCTTTTCAGTTGCATCGGAGGGGTTTTCTTTGGGGGGGGGGGGGGGGGGGACGATTTTTTGCATTTTCCCAGGTTTTTCCTTCCCCAATCCATTCAGTTTCGATTTTGCTTCGTGGCAGGTTTGGGTGTTGTCTGGGCAGTCCCTGGCAATCGAGGGGCCAGTGGCACTAATTCCTCAATACCGAAACCCAAACAAGGGCGTTTGGTATGTCCATAGCCACTCTGTGGGTTTATATTCCTGGGGCCCTGTGGTTTCTTCCCGTACGGTTTTCTTATCTGCTGGATAGCAGTGCCGCTGGCTTGGCTCACATTTCACCGGATGAGTCTTCCCCACACTCCCAATTCCCATCTTTGTTCTGGGGATCTTCATGGGACAACGGGGGAGGTTTGCGAAACGATTTTCCTCAGGGACGCATGGATTATTCATTTGGGTTCCATGTTTTTTCTTAGTTCCGTTTGGGAATTTGCAGGGTCATGATTGGTTGGAAGCACCGATTTGGAACTCATCATTTCCTCTCCCCCTTTTCGGTGGATATTCCTGGGGAGCCATCTTATTTCCTTTTTTTATTCTTTAGTTAGGCAACTTGTTTGTAGGCATAAGTGGGGGAGCCAGCCCCCCACAAGAGCCCCCTTGGTTTCTAGGGGTCTTTTACCCAGTGTCCACCTCGGGGTACCTTTCCCGGACGTTCCTTCCGGGGGGGGCCTATTTCACCGGAAAAGTCATATGGTTTTTATCCCATTGCATCCATGTAGGAAAGGAAAACTCGTGGGGGAGATGCGTGGGCAGGGATAGAGTGGTCCTCCAGAAGAGAAAGGGGGCCCCCGATTAATTTCATGGATTATTTTCTTGCGGTTCTCCCTTTTTTTATTTACAAAGGGAATTAAGGAATTGGGGAGTTGTCCAATTATCTGGTGGAAAAAACCCACCTTTTATCATATAAAAACATTAAACAAAATTTTTACGGAAAAAATTCAATAACTCGATCCCCACCCATATTTTAAACATTTCTCATTTAATTTACATTCTGGGGGCCTTGCAGGATTTTACCATTCTTTAACCTTTTTTCCTAAAATCAGGGCAAAAAAAGTAAAACAAACTTTCTTTCTTTGGGATTAATCGGTCGGTTCATAGTGCTAAAGTTCCTTTCCTTCAAACATTGTTATTAAATTTGTTTTTCCCAAATTCAATCATTAGGCTTCGTTTATTTACAACTCTCCAGTTTCTTCCACTTCAAAGTATACCTTTTTAAAATGGTTTTTAAATACCAATTCATCAAAAACTGTTAAACATTTTTATTTATTTACTTGTTTTCTTTTTTTAACTGGGGGGTCATTTTTATGTACATCTCCCCAAAAAAATTCTTTTTTGGGATTATTTTAACTGAAAAAAGAAAAACAAGGTGCCTTTCCAATTATTATATTCATTTATACTGTTTTTTCTTTTTTTCTATTCCTTATTTAGAATGGGTTTTATTTTTTGCCTCTTCGTCTTGCTTATGGCAATATTGGCATTTCACTGTTCAGTTTTTTCTCATTTGATTTTCTAAAAAATGTTAAGGGCAGTTGTTTTTGCCTTTTCTTTCTTGCTTGACTTTACCATTTCTCCATCACCAATAAAACCAGTTCATTCACCTTTTTATTTGGATACTATTTGTCAAGTTGATTTTTTTTTTTTCATTTTACATTGGGCCTTGTTTTTTTGATTGGCACTCATTTTAAAAGGGGGGGGGGGGGGGGGGGGGGGGACACTCAGAAAGCACCATTGGAATCCCAGAATCAAATTTTTTCAGGCCTAATGGGCCCCATCGAGTTTCAGATTTTTTTTTAACTATATTTTACGGTCTGATAAAACCCATTTTTGGGAACAAATATATTAAGTTCCTAAAATCATTTTATTCCCACACCCAAAACTTTTTCAATGGGGGAAAAAAATGATCAATCACGGTATAAATGGTATGCCCCATTGTAAACCATTTTCTTTTCTTTTTAAAAATTTTTTTAAATTTTCAAATTTTTTAACTGGGGAAATTTTAAACAGGCCCTTTTAAAATTTTCTCCGACACAAAAAAAATTTTTTCCACGGGGACAAAAAATAAAAAACCCCAAACCCTCTTTTTAGGGCAGCAGAAAGTTGTCATTGAACGGGGTTTTTTCCCGGGGCTCCCGGGGTAAAATAATTTTTAAATTTTTCCTCCCATACCCCCCATTTGGGCCCCTTTTCCCCCTTTTTTTCCAAAAACCCAAAAAAGCTGTTTCACATTATTCAATATTTTTTTTTTCCCTATTTTTTTTAAAATACTTTTGGGCAGGGGCCCAAATTTTCCCTTTTAAAAAAGCTAGGGCCTTTTTCGGGAAGGTTTATGAAGGGAAATTTAAAACCCCCCACTTTTAAGTTAAAAAAAAGGGAAAAAAAAGGTTTTTTGAAAATTTTTACTGTTAAGATTTCCCCCCCCTTAGGAAAACCAAACCCTCCCCTCCAAAAAACTTTCAACATGCAAAACAAAAAGGGGGGCATTTTTCAAAATTTCCCTAACCCCCCCTTTTTTTTAAAAAAATCAAAATGTTTTTTTAAAAAAGGTGTTTCCTTTTCGGTGGGATATTTCGTTAAAATTTTAAAAAATGTTTTTTTTCTTTCAAGGCAAAACACATTTTTTAAATAAAAATCAAAAAACAAAAAAAAAAAACTTTGGGTGGGTCGTTTTTAAAATTTTTCCCTTTTGGAATATAAAAAAAAATAAAAAAAAATTTTTTTTTTTAAATTTTGGGGGCAGAAAATTTTTCCCCAACTTTTTCTTTTTTTCCTTGCTTTGAAAAAATTTTAATAGCTGGTTTATATAAAATTTTTTAAACCCAAAAAGTGAGGGGGGGGGGGGGGGGAAAATTTCTAAAAAAACTTTTCAAAAAAAGGGGGACATATAAAACCCAAAAAATTTTTTAAAAAAAAAAAGGGACTTTTAAAATTTTTTTTTTTTATTTGTTTGGGGGGGGAAAAAAATTTCCTTTTTAACTTTTCCAAAATGCAGAAAAAATAAAAACGTTGGGGATTTTTTGGGGATTCCCCAAAAAAAATTCCCCCCTTGTTTTTCTTTTAACTTTTATTTTTAACTGTTTTATTTTTGTTTTAAAAAAATCATTTTTCTTTTTCCGTTTGGAGTAAAAGGGAATTACACCCCACTTTACAGAAGAAAAAAATTTTTTAAAACATCACAATAACAAAAACCCCGGGGATTTTTTGTCTTTCATTTGTTTTTCCTTTTTTAAAAAAGGGGGACCCCCCCCCAAAAACTGTCACGGGGGACAGGGGGTTCCAAAACCCCCATTTCGGTTTTTTCAGGGGACCCCCCTTTCCTTTTTGAAAAGACCCCCCCCCACAAGGGTGGGTTGGGGGGGGGAAACAAGCCCAAGCCTTTTTTCATTTTCCCCCCAAAATGGGAGGGAAGGGGGGGGCAATCCCTTTTCCCCATCCCATTCTTTTTGTTTTTTAAAAAAAACTTTTTTCCTTTTAAATTTTTCCGGGGGGGTTTAAAAAGCAGAAAATTTTTTTTTTCCAAAGCCGGGAACTTCTTTTAAATTTGAGAACTTTTCAATTGCCCCTTTTTCCCCCACGATCTTTTAAAAAAAAAAACCCCTTCCGGGTTTTTTAAAAAATTTTTTTTTTCCCCGGGTCCCCTAAAACCCCTACCATTTCGGGTTCTTTTAAAATGCCAAAAAAGTTAAATTCCCCATGAAAACACATACCCTCCCCGGGCCCCCAAAACCCCCCTTTCCCCCCGCAAAAACTTTTTAAAAATGCCCCCCCCTCAAAAAATTTTCCCCCGGTTTTTAAAAACCGGTGAAAAAAACTGGGGCCGGGCCCAAACCCCCCTATTTTTTTTGGTCCAAAAGATTTTTTTCCCCCCTCCCCCAAAGGGGTAATACTTCCTCCCCCGGGTTCGGGGGAGAGGGGGGGTTTTACCCCAAAAGAGGGGGCCCCTTTCCCCTTTTTCCCTTTTGGGCCTTTTCTTCAAATGGGGGGGAACTTCTTTTTTTTTTTCCCCCTTTTTTCCCCCGGGGGGGGAAAAAAGGGTTTTCCCCCCCAACAAAAAACTTTTTCCCCTTTTTTTTTTATTTCCGGGGCCTTTTAAAAAAGGAATTTTTTTCCTTTTTCCTTTTTGGGAAAGAAAGGGTTGCGGGGGGCTTTTTGCGTTTGGGGGGGTTTTCGTTCGGTTGCTGTTTCAGGGGGGTTTAAACCCGGGTTCCCAAAAAAGGTTAAACTTTTCCAAGCAGCCGGGGTTTTCCACCCCTGGCGTCTTTTCAGCTTTTTGGGGGGGGACCAAAAAGCCTAAACATCCTCCTGCTTCTCGTTCGGGCCTGGGTGAAATTTTTTGAAAGTTTCAAAATTTTTTCCGTTTAAAAACCCCTTCTAGATCGCTCCTTTTCCTTTTTTCCAAAAACCGGGGTTTCCCCTTTTTTTTTTTGGATCTTTTCATTTTTAAAAAAGCGTGGGGGTCTTTTCATTTTTTTTCCCCCAAAAAAAAAAAAACTATGAACCTCCTCCAAAAAACCCCCCCCCAAAACCTTTCAGGGGTTTTTTACGGGGTTTTTTGGGGGGCCCTTTTTGGGGCTTTGTAAACCAATAAAAAAAAAACCGGAAGGGGGAAAAAGGGATGGGGGGGGGGGGGGACAAAAAAAAAAGTAAACCCCAAATTTTCCGGGCTGATTTTAGGGGGCTTAAGGGGAGGAAAGGGGGGGGGAAGGGGGGGAGAGAGGGGGGGGCCCGGGAAAAGGGGGGGGGGGAACGGGGAACGGGGAAAGGGGGGGAACCCCGGGGGGACGGGGGAATTTGGGGCGTGGGGCATTTTTTTTAGGGGGGGGTTTTCGGTGTTTTTTGGGATTCGGGGTTTCCTTTCAAACTTTGTTTTGTTTTTAAATTTGAAAAAATAGGGGAATTTCAGCATGCACTTTTTTGGCCCCCATTTTTGAAATTTTTGATGGGGAACAGCAAAAAAGGTTTTTTTCTTTTTTTTTCCGAAAAAAAAGAACGTTATAAAATGGGGTGGGGAAAAAGGGGAAAACCAACCTTTTTCCCGGGGGGTTTAAAAAGGGGTTTCGGGGGGGAAAATTCAACCCCCCACAAAAAAAAAAAAACAAAAAAAAACCGAAACATCAACCCCAAAACAACACCGGGGGGGGGGGGTTATTTCCCGGGGGGGGCTCTGGGGGGCAGGAGGGTAAACGAAACACTGCAAAGGGGTGGGCCCCTTTTCCCGGGGGGGAAAAAAAAGGAAAAATTTTTTAACCTGGACAATGAAAAGGGGCCGAAAAAAAAAAAAGGGGGAAAAATTTAAATCACAAAAAGCAAAAACCTATGAACCAATTAAAACAAAAAAAGCTTAGGGATTTCACAAGGGGGCTTCCCCTTTTTTTCTTTGGGGGAAAAGAAATTTACCCCCCCCGGAACGGGGGCCCCCTTGGGCCCACAAAATCGCAGGGGGAAATCAAAGCTGGGAAAAACCATCCAACCCCAAAACCCGAAAAGCCCAAAAAAAAAAAAAAAATTAAAAAGCTTAACTTTAAAAAACCCCCAAAAAAAAATGAGGGAAAAAGGAAAAAAAATTGGGTTTTTTTTCCACAAAAATTTGGCAAAAAAAGGGGGAAAAAAAAAATTTTTACAAATTTAGGGTTTTTATTCGCGTTTTAAAAAATTTTTTTTTATAAAAAGGAAAAAAAGGAAAAAAAGGGGGAATTTTTTAGGTAAAACCTTTTGGGAAAAAAAAAATGCAAAAGGTTTTTTTTGGGGGGCGGGGACCCCTTTCTTGGTTTTTCACTGGGAAAACACAAACATTTAAACCCCCGGGGCCCCAAAAAAAAAAAAAATATTTTCCCCCCTTTTGGAAATTTTTTTTGGGGGCTTTGCAAAAACGTTTCTTGGTTGGTTTCAAAGTCTATCACAACCCTTTGGGAAAAATTTAAAAAAAAATAAAAAAAAGGGAAAAAACCCCTTTTTCTTCGATTGGCTTTAAAGGGAAATCCTGAACTTTTTAGGGGCCCCCCCGGGGCGTTTTAAAAAACCAAATTAAATTTTTAAAGGGGGCTTTTGGGCCTTAAAAAACAATGATAAATTTTAAACACAAAAAAAAAACCCAGAAGGGCATGCGAAAATTTCAAAAAAGGTTTTCCCTCCAAAAAACCCCAATCCTTTACCCTTTTAAAAAAAAAAAAAAAGTGATTTTAAAAAGGATAAAAATAAATTTTTATTTTTTCATAGCCGGGGGCAGGGATTTAAAACCAGAACCAAAAAAAAAAAAGCAATTAAACCAAATTCCACCCTACCCGGGCAAATTTTAAAAATTTTCTCTTTTCCCCGGGAAAGTTTTTTAAATTTATTTTTAATTTTCCACTGGCCCCCCAAAAAAAATTTTTTTCCAAAAGAACGAAAAAAAAGGGGGGGGGGGGTAAAACATTTTGCGCATTTCAAAAATTTTAATCACCCCCCAAAAATGAATTACCTTCTAAAAATTTCCCGTTTTCAGAAAAACTCTTTTGGGGCCCAAAGGGGGATTTTTTTTTTTACATTTTTAAAAAAAAAAAGAAGGGAAAAAAAAAAAAAACCCCACCCCCCCCCTTTTTAAAAGGGCCCCAAAAGGGAATTTCCCGAATTAAAAAAACCCCGGGCCCCCTTTTTTGGGGCTTGCGGGCAATTTTTCTCTGAATTTTTGGGGGTTTTTTTTGTTTAAAAGATCCAAACCCCCCAGGGAAAAAACCCAAAAAAAACCCCCCCCCCTCAGGATTTTTTAAAAAGGGAAATTTGGGTTTTCCCCAAAAGAAACACCCCCCCGGGAAAAAGATCCTGCGACTTTTTCAGGGCGAAAACCCTTAAAGGGGGTTTTAAAAAATTTTTTATTAAAATCCATTTAAAAAAAGCCTGGGTTTTAAATTTGGGGGGGAACCAAATTTTCAAACTTTAAAAAAAGGGGGGCCCCCCAAAAAAAAAAGGACCCCTTAGAAAAGCCTTCCGGTTTCCCCCTTTAAAAAAAGTTGTTTGAAAACCCCCCCCCCCCAAGGGGTTGGGAAATTCCATTTAAAATTTTTTGGGGGGCCAAAATTTTTTTATGTAAAAGGGAAACGTTTTCCTGGGGCCCAAAAACTGATCCCTGGGGTTAGAAAAATTAAACAACCAAAGGAGGTATAAAATTCTTTTTCAAAAAATCTTTTTGGGGGAAGGGTTTTTGTTTTTCCTAGGGGGCCGTTTTTGGGGTTTTTAAAATTAACCCTTTCTAGATTTTGGAAAAACCCCAAAAACCCCCGGGAAACCCCCTTTTTTCAGGAAAACCTTTTTTTGCCTTGGGGGGTTGGTTTTCTGGGTTTCCATTTTCCCTTGGGGAAATTTTCTTTAAAAAGGGGGCGTTTTTGGGGAAGAAAGAAAATTTTTCTTAAAAAAACCAAAACTGTGGGTTCCCCGCTAGATGGGTTTTCCCAAGGCAAATGGCAAACCCCAATTTTTAAGTTTACAATGGCCCCCCCAAAAGGGAAAAAACCACCAGCGAACGTCAGGTTCAAAAAACCCGCAAAAAAAAAAACCCCCCCCCGGGGCCAACCCCGGCAAAGGCCCCGCAAAAAATTTTTCACCAAGGAAAAAACAAACAACCAGGGGGGGGTGAAAAAAAAAACTGGGGGAAAAAATGTTTTAATTTCTACAAAAACTTCCTAAAAAAAAAAAAACCCCCAAAAAAAGGATTTTGCCCCAAAAGGGGAAAATCTTAAAGGGGAATAAAAAATACCCCTCCCCCAAAAAAAAAAAAAAAATTTTTCCGGGTTTACCCCCTTTTTTTTAAATTTTCTGCCCTCCCAAAAAAGGGGAAAAAAAAAAAAAAAAGAGAAAAAGGAAAAAAAAAAACCCCCCAGAGGAAAAAGGAAAATTTTTTTAAAACCCCCCGGAAAAGGGGAAAACCCCCGAAAAACAAAGGGGTCTTTTCCCCCCGGGGGAAAAAGGGGAAGGTTTTTTGGGAGGGGGAGGAGGGGGGGAAGAGGGAAAGCAGGGACCCAAAAACCCGGACAGGGGGGCCGGGGCCCGGGAAAAAACAGTTTTTTTCCCGGGAAAATTCCCGGGCCCCGGGGGTTTTTAAAAAAAGTCCGGGGATTGGAATTTGCCCCCCCCAAAAAAAAAAACAAAAAAAAACCCCCCCAATTTAAAAAAAACAAAAAAACTGGGGGAAAAATAAACCCAAAAAAACCCCAAAACCCCGGTGAACCCCAAAAAAAAAAACGGGGGGGGGCCCAGCCAAAAAAGAACGGGTTTTTTTTTTGGGGGAAAAAAGGGGGGGAGGGGTTTTTTATTTTTTTTCCCCCCCCTTTTTTCTGTTTTTTTCCCCCGCAAAAAGGGAAAAAAAAAAGGGGGTTGGGGAAAGGGGGAAAAAGGGGGGAAAGGGGGAGGGGGGGGGGAATTTTTCCCCCCCCCCCAAGGAAAAAAGGGGGGGGAACCCACCCCCCTTAAAAAAATAGCGGGAAAGGGGGAAAAAAAAAACAAAAAAGGAGAGTGGGGGGAAGAAAAAAACCCCGCAGAAGCCCGACAAGCGGGGCGAAACCCAATTTGGGGGGAAAAAAAAGGAAATTTTTCCCCCCCCAAAACCCCCCCCCCCCCCCCCCCCCCCCGGGCCCCCCCCCCCCCCCCCAAAACCCCCCCCCCCGGGGCCTTTTTCCCCCCCCCCCCCCCCCCCCCCCAAAAGGCCCCCCCCCCCCCCCCCCCCCCCCCCAAAAAAAAGGGCCCACCCCCCCCCCCCCGGGGGGGGCCCCCCCGCCCTTCTATTCAAAATGTTTTGGGGGTTTTTTAAAAAAAATTTTGGGGGGGGAAAAAAAAACGCTTTGGGCTTGGAAAAAGGGACCCGGGCAAAGGGGGTTTTTTTCTGGGGGGGGATTGGGGGGAAAATTTAAAAACCCCCAAAACCCCCCCACCCCCCCCAACCCTGCAAAACCCCCAAAAAAAAAGGGAAAAAAAGGAGGGGGGCCCCCCCCCAAAAAAAAGGGTGGAAAGGGGGGGAAAAACCCCTGGGCGGAGGTTTAAAAACAGGGGGACCAACTGGGGGGGCTTTTAAAAGGGAAAAAGGGGTTCCGGATGGGGGGGTTTTTCCCCTGGGGGATGGGTTAAAATTTGGTTTGGGGGTTTTAATAATTTTTAAAAAATTTTAACACGGGGTAGGGGGAAATTTTAAAAGGGTTTTTGAGGTTTCGAGGGGAAAAAAGAAAAAAAAAAAAAAAAAAGGGGGAAAAAAAAAAAAAAAAAAACCCCGGGGGGGAAAAAAAAAAAAAAGGGGGGAAAAAAGGGGAAAAAAAACACAAAAGGGGGTTTAAAAAAAAACAGTTTTTTTTTTAAACCCAAAATTGTTTTTTCGTTTTTTAAATTTTTTTTTGAAAAGGGGGAAAAAAAAAAAAAAAAGGGGGGAAAAGGGGGGGAAAGAAGGGGGAAAAGGGGGGGGTTTTAAAAAGGGAGGGGGGAAAAGGGGGAAAAAGGGGGGGAAACCCCAAAGGGGAAAAGGGGGGGGAAGGGGGGTGGGGGGGAGGGAAGGGGAAAGAAGAGAGAGAGAGGGGTTTTTGGGGGAGGAAAAAGGGGAGAAGAAAAAAAAAGGGGGGGGGGACAAAGTTTTAAAAAAAAAAAGGGGGGGAAAGGGGAAAAAAAGGGGGAAAAAAAGGGGGGGGAAGAAAAAAGGGGGGGGGGGAAAGAAGGAAAAGGGGGGAAGGGCAGACAGGGGGGAAAAAGACAGAAAACAAAAAAATGTGGGGGGAAGGGGAATTGGGAAGGGGGATTTTTGAAAAATTTGTTGTGAAAGAAACGGGAAGGGGCGATTTTTAAAAAGGGGAAAAAATTTTTGGGGGGGGGGGGGGGCCCAAAAAAAAAAAAAAGGGGGGGGGGTTTGGGGGGGAAGGGAGAGGGGGGAAAAAAAGGGGGAAAAAAAAAGGAAGAGGAAAAAAAAAAAGGGGGGGACCCCCCCCCCCGGGGGGGGGGGGGGGAAAAAGGGGGGGGGGGAAACCCCCCCCCCCCCCCCCCCCAAAAAAAACCCCCCCCCCCCTTTTTCCCCCCCTTTTTTTGGGGTTTTTTTTTTTTTTTTTTTTTTCATAAACCCCCCCCACTTTTTTCCCGAAACCCGGGAAATTTGTTTAAAGCCCCCCGGGGTTTTTAATTTTGGGGTGGGGTTTCATTTAAAAAAAGGGTTGGATTTTATATTTTTTTTGGGGGCCCCCGTTTTAGATTAAAAAAGGAGGGGGGGGGTTTTTGGGGGATTTTTTTGGGGGTTTTTTCCCTTTGTTGCCGGTTCTTTTTCCCCGGGGCCCAAAAACAGGGGTTCGGGGGCCTGAAAAACAGCCCCCCCCGGGCACAAAATTTTAATGCCCACAGTTTTTTTGGGGGGGGGGGGAAAAAAAAAAAAGGGAAAAAAAAAAAAAAACGGGGGGGGGGGGGGGGGGAAAAAAGGAAAGGGGGAAAGGGGGGGGAAAAAAAAGGGGAAAAATTGGGGGGGGGGGGGGAAAAAAAAAGGGGGGGTGGGGTGGGTTTTTTTTTTTAAAAAAGTTTTCCCCCAGGCCGAAAAACCGCCGGTTTATTTATTTTTATTTTTTTTGGGGGTTTTTGGAAAAAAAGGGAAAAAAAAGGGAGGGGGGGGAAAAGGGGAGAGGGGGGGGAAAATTTTTAAAAGGGGGAAAAGGGGGGGGGGGGGGGGGTAGGGGGGGAAAAAGGGGGAAAGGGGGGGAAAAAAAGGGGGGGGTTAAAAAAAGGGGGTTGGGGGGAAAGGGGGGGGACCCCCCTTGGGGGGAAAAAAAAAAGGAAAAAAATTTTGAAGGCCCGGGGGGGGGGGAAAAACCCTTTTTTTTTGGGGGGGGGGGGGGGCGCCGGGGGGGAAAAAAACCCCCCCCCCCAAAAATTTTTTCCCCCAACCCAAAAAAAAACCCCGGAAAAAAAAAGGGGGAGGGGGAAACCGGGTCCGGGGAGGAATAAAGGGGGGAGAGGGAAAACGGGGGGGGGGGGAAAGGGGGGGGCCCCCCGGGAAAAGGGAGGGGGCCCAAAAGAAGGGAAAGTTAAAATTTTTTTTGAAAAAAAAGGTGAAAAAGGCCAATTTTAAAAAGGGCCCAAAATCGGGAAAAATTTTTTTTTTTTGGTTTTTTCCCGGGCCCCAAAGTTTTTTAAAACGGGAAAAAGGGGGGGGAAAAAAAAAAAAGGAAAAAAAAAAAGGGGGGGGGGGGTTTGGGGGGGGGGGGGGGGGGGGGAAAAAGGGGGGGAAGGAGGAAAAAAAAAGGGAAAAAAAGGGGGGAAAAAAGGGGCCCCGAAAAAAAACGAAAAAAATCCCAAAAGGGAAAAAAAAATTTTTTTTCCGGGAAAATTTTCCTGGGTTTTAAAAAAAAAAAAAAAAAAAAAAAACAAAAAAAAGGGAAAAAAGGGAAAAAGAAAAAAAGAAAAAAAATTTTTTTTGGGGGAAAAAAGGGGAAGGGGGGAAAAAAAGGGGGGAAAAAAAAAAGGGGGGAAAAGGGGGGGAAAAAAAAAAGAAACCAGGGGGGGGGAC
>JAMYXO010002466.1:0-23681 GCA_033310375.1 Conus canariensis | reverse complement strand
ACAATTTAGGATTAAAGGGTGACAGATGTGGTTTGTTCCCCTAAAAATGTTAGGAGTAGGGTGACAGATGTGGTTTTGTCTCCCTAACAATGTAAGGAGTGTAGGGTGCCCAGATGTGGTTTGTTCCCTAACAATGTTAGGAGTACAGGGTGACAGATGTGGTTTTTGTCTCCCTAACAATGTTAGGAGTACAGGTGACAGATGTGGTTTGTCTCCCTAACAATGTTAGGAGTACAAGGGTGACATAGATGTGGTTTGTCTCCCTAAAAATGTAAAGAGTGCAGGATGACATTAGATGTGGTGTCTCCCTAACAATGTTGGGAGTATAGGGTGACAGATGTGGTTTGTCTCCCTAACAATGTAAGGAGTGCAGGGCCCGAAAACACGTGTCTGTAATGTGGAGTTTGGGTGCTTGTGGGTTGTGGGAGTGTTGCGGGTTGGGGGGGGCCTGTGGCTCTTTGTGGTTTATTGCGTGAGTTGTCGGTGGGGGTGGGTGGTGGGTATGTCTGTGGGTTGGGGGTCTGTGGGTTGGGCTGTCTGTGGGGGGTTTTTTTTTTGGGTTGCCTGTGGGTTGGGTGTCTGTAGGTTGGGTGTCTGTGGTTGGGTGTCTGTGGGTTGGGTGTCTGTGGGTTGGGGGTGAGGGATGGGGGTGTGGGTTGGGCAGGGTTTAACCCTCTGAAGACCTTGTTTGTCAAGCTGTCACCAGAGCGTCATCCTCCCTGTCAAGGGCGTTCAACCTCTCAAAAAAAAGCGATTTAAACGCTTAGTGGCAAAGGGACGTTTGTACGTAGTATACAAATAGGTAATAGAACCATAAACAAGTGTGCCTTACCCATCGCACACGGTCGAACCGTGTCAAGGGAGGACGAAGCGGTCAGGTGACAGATGGCACCTAAGGTAGTAAGGAGTTCGTGACCTGCCCGACAGCGAAAGGGGAGAGAGATGTAACCACTAGGACCCTCGGTTGCACCAAGTGATGTGCTAAATACATCAGTCAGCTGAGGTTCTTTTGTAAGCAGTCAGTGAAGAGCAGGAGTCTTTGGACTCGTTCGGAATGGTATTGCCGTGGGTCACCTGGGTTGGTTCTATTGTCAGGCTGGTTTGAGGCGCGCGTGGACGTTGTTATCATTAGCCCTCTTTAAGATAATTACTGTGTTAAAAGTGGCCCCCGGGAAGTCGGCGGGAATTTTCGATGTCCATCTGGTGCCAAGTGTTTGTTTGCTAATCAATTAGGTAGGGATGTGTGTAAATGCTGATGTGTGAAGAACGTAGCGAATGGAGAATTCAGGGTACTTGTGAACTAGGGGTTTGAGAAGTAGCATGGACAAAGGCATGGCCCGAAGGGGAATCCTTTGTTTCCATCCCTATATAAACTGAGGGAGAACAACGTGCAGGGAGAATAACACCACGAGAGAGAGAGAACACTAGGAGAGAGAGAGAGGAGAGAGAGAGAGAGAGAGAGAGAGAGAGAGAGAGAGAGAGGAGAGAGAGAGAGAGGAGAGGAGTGAGCAGGACAGAGAAAGGGTCGAGAGAAACGTGGTCTGGGAGATAGAAGAGACAGCAAAGCCCTAGGGTTGAAGACAAGCTGGAAGAGAAGAAAACTAAGTTTGAAGCCCAGAGGTGGGTGAAAGACAGACAAACTGAATCTGAACCCAAAGGTGGGTGAAAGAGATGAAGGAGAAGAGTTCTACGTCGAGATCCCAGAGACGACCACGAAGACCCAGTCCTGAAACCTGGAGCCAGTCAACCAAGGGCATCACCATCAAGCAGTGCTGAAGAAGACGTGAAGAGACTTTTTCAAGAACTGTGGTGTGGTGTGAAAGCGTGGTTGTGTGTGTGAAAACCTGGCCAGGTAAGAAGTCATTTTCATTATAACCCGGGATTAGGAAGTATTGATCTTTTATGTGTTGATTTGTTCATTTTGTGTAATTGGATTTTTCATGTTTGATTATAGTAGCATAGAAATTGTATTTCTTGTGCTCAGTCATGTTAGGAGAGAAACGAATGCGTGACATCCCATTCCCAGAGAGAGGTGAATGTTTGGTGGGCGTATGAGTGTGCATATGCGTGTATGAGTGCAAAGATAACCTTGGTGTGTTAAGCCTGACCAATAATACATCAACTTAGTGCACTTAAGCAATACCATCACGATTTCCCCGTCCTGGACACTCCCGTCTCCCCCCACCCCCCCACCCCCCACCACCCACCCCCTCTCTCTCTCTCTCTTTTCTCTGTCTCTTTCTATCAGTCTGTCAACCTCTCTCTCTCTCTGTCTGTCTGTCTGTCTGTCTGTCTGTCTGTCTTCTCTCTCTCTCTCTCTCTCTCTCTCTCTCTCTTTCTCTCTTCATCAAGAAAGTCTGCCCTCTCTGCTGAGGCCCTACTGTGCACTGTGGACAGTCGGCTGAATTGTGCACTCCAGGACATGACTCTGTCTTCGTACACAGTGGAAGGCAGAGAGAAACCAAACCATTGTTCACTCCAGGACATGACTTTCTGGTCGTACACAGTGGAAGGCAGAGGAAAATCAAACCATTGTTCACTCCTGGACAGGACTCTCTGGTCGTACACAGTGGAAGGCAGAGGAAAATCAAACCATTGTTCACTCCTGGACATGACTCTCTGGTCGTACACAGTGGAAGGCAGAGGAAAACCAAACCATTGTTCACTCCAGGACATGACTCTCTGGTCGTACACAGTGGAAGGCAGAGAGAAACCAAACCATTGTTCACTCCAGGACATGACTCTCTGGTCGTACACAGTGGAAGGCAGAGGAAAATCAAACCATTGTTCACTCCTGGACATGACTCTCTGGTCGTACACAGTGGAAGGCAGAGGATAATCAAACCATTGTTCACTCCTAGGACATGACTCTCTGGTCGTACACAGTGGAAGGCAGAGGATAATCAAACCATTGTTCACTCCAGGACATGACTCTCTGGTCGTACACAGTGGAAGGCAGAGAGAAACCAAACCATTGTTCACTCCTGGACATGACTCTCTGGTCGTACACAGTGGAAGGCAGAGAGAAACCAAACCATTGTTCACTCCAGGACATGACTCTCTGGTCGTACACAGTGGAAGGCAGAGGATAATCAAACCATTGTTCACTCCAGGACATGACTCTCTGGTCGTACACAGTGGAAGGCAGAGGATAATCAAACCATTGTTGAGAACAGTTACCAGCCGACCCCTTTTCATGCAAGCTGCAGATTCAGGTGCTGTTTTCCGACGCAGTGTTTGTTAACGCTTCAGCCGTCATTAAACACAGAGGTGTCCTCATCTTACAGGCATGGTGTCACATTGTAACTCCAATCAACACTGTGGAGAGGTGTCCTCATCTACAGGCATGGTGTCACATTGTAACTCCAATCAACACTGTGGAGAGGTGTTCATCTTACAGGCATGGTGTCGCATTGTAACTCCAATCAACACTGTGGAGAGGTGTCCTCATCTTACAGGCATGGTGTCACATTGTAACTCCAATCAACACTGTGGAGAGGTGTCCTCATCTTACAGGCATGGTGTCGCATTGTAACTCCAATCAACACTGTGGAGAGGTGTCCTCATCTTACAGGCATGGTGTCGCATTGTAACTCCAATCAACACTGTGGAGAGGTGTCCTCATCTTACAGGCATGGTGTCGCATTGTAACTCCAATCAACACTGTGGAGAGGTGTCATCTTACAGGCATGGTGTCACATTGTAACTCCAATCAACACTGTGGAGAGGTGTCATCTTACAGGCATGGTGTCACATTGTAACTCCAATCAACACTGTGGAGAGGTGTCCTCATCTTACAGGCATGGTGTCGCATTGTAACTCCAATCAACACTGTGGAGAGGTGTCCTCATCTTACAGGCATGGTGTCACATTGTAACTCCAATCAACACTGTGGAGAGGTGTCCTCATCTTACAGGCATGGTGTCACATTGTAACTCCAATCAACACTGTGGAGAGGTGTCATCTTACAGGCATGGTGTCGCATTGTAACTCCAATCAACACTGTGGAGAGGTGTCATCTTACAGGCATGGCGTCACATTGTAACTCCAATCAACACTGTGGAGAGGTGTCATCTTACAGGCATGGTGTCACATTGTAACTCCAATCAACACTGTGGAGAGGTGTCCTCATCTTACAGGCATGGTGTCACATTGTAACTCCAATCAACACTGTGGAGAGGTGTCCTGTTCACGTTCATTTTACCAGGACAACCTTCTGTAGAACACGGTATCACAGCTCTCTAATTAAGTCATCTTCCTGTACTAGAGAGAGAGAGAGAGAGAGAGAGAGAGAGACAGAGACAGAGACAGAGACAGAGACAGATAGACAGAGAGAGCGAGAGACAGACAGACAGACAAGACAGAGACAGAAACAGACAGACCGACTGAGAGACTGAAACAGACACAGACAGACACAACATAGACAGACAGATAGACAGACGGATTAAAAGATTGATAGACAAACAGCTAGACAGACAGACAGACGGAAAGATAGATAGATACAGAGAGAGATAGAGAGACAGATAGACAGACACATAAATAGATAAACAGACAGATAGATAGCCAGAAAGATAGATAGACAGATAGAGATAGACAGACAGATAGACAGATGGTTCGTTAGAGAGAGAGAGAGAGAAGAGAGAGAGAGAGAGAGAGAGAGAGAGAGAGAGGAGAGGAGAGAGAGAGACATACAGGCAGTGAAGGGCGGAGGGGTTGTTAACAGACTGAGATCTTTACCGCCAAACAAGATTGTCAGAGAGGAAAACACACACACACACACACACACACACACACACACACACACACACACACACACACGCACGCACGCACGCACGCACGCACGCACACACACACACACACACACACACACACACACACACACACACAACAGAGAGAGAGAGAGAGAGAGAGTCTAAGGTACGTCTTTGACCAGTCAAGAAGTACTGATGACAGCACTGGCTCAGTGCGTTAATTTCCTGACGACTGTTTTATCAATGGCGACATCCCCAAGTAACCAGAACGATAACACCACAACAGGAATTCATAGTGCATGCAGTGAGGTATATCTAATATACAACATCGTTTTTCCTTTCAGAAGAGAATTCAAATATGATGCCTGTGATGTGGACCATTTGACCACATCAGCGTCAGAAAACAGTCATGTTATAATGGTCTACATGAAAGTGAAAGTAAATAGAAAGTAAACAAACACACTGCAGCGCATGCCAGCAATAGTCTTGTTTAGTTTTCTTCAATCATCTTTCTGGGCAGGTCTGCTTGGCCGGGTAGATCGTCTGGTATACTGGGTCTAGGTGGATTCTGATGAATCCTCAACCAGGATCTCGGGTTGATGGTCTGCAAGTTTACCACACATCTGGCGGGTTCTTCTGAATGTGGGGAAACCAGTCTGGATAAGGAGAGAGCTGGGGCCGAATGTTCCTGTGTGACCGTGCCCTCTTGCTGCAGGTCAGGTCTCCACACTGGATCACCTCACAGACATTGTCACCATGGGCAACTGTGTGATGCCCCGCTATAGTTGTTTTTCATCTTCTCCCGCCACTCCATTTCCTTCTTTCTGACAACAGTCATGTCAGGGGCTGTGGGAACAAGGTGATCTGGGTGACATGGGACTCTGGGTTCTAGGGATTGCCCCACGCTCAGCTGGGCTGGAGGACACCCATTGTGAAGCGGTGTATTTCTGTGCATCAGCACACCAAGATTATTGTCTTCAGATACTTCATGAGATCTTTGATCGTCTGAACTGCTGGTTCCGCTTCACCATCAGACTGCGGATAGTGTGGGGATGACGCAGTGTACTCAAAACCCCAGTTCTGAGCAAAGTCTACAAACACATGAGAAGAATATTGAGGTCCACTGTTCGTTACCATCACATCTGGGATGCCATGTCTGCTGAACATTTTCTTGCACTCGGTGATGGTGTCAGCTGTAGGCATTCACTTCGGCATTATCACGATCTCCATGGCACGAGAACAGTAGTCCACTGTTGCTTTTGTCAATAAAATGTCTGCAGCAGAACTGGGCCATGCACATTGTGGAAAAGCAGTGGCGCTCCTAGGCTCAGTCCTAGCTCTGCGATTGTTGCTGCATTCTGGGCAGGTGTTCACCATCAGCTCGATTTTTTTTCAGGTCAACTTGGCCACCAAACACTGCTGACTTCATTCTCCATCATCAGGCAGGTGTTGACCATCAGTTCCCTTTCTTCAGGTCAACGTGGCCACCAAACACTGGTGACTTCATTCTCCATCATCAGGCAGGTGTTCACCATCAGTCAGGTCAACTTGGCCACCAAACACTGTAGACTTCATTGTCCATCATCAGGCAGGTGTTCACCATCAGTTCCCTTTCTTCAGGTCAACGTGGCCACCAAACACTGTAGACTTCATTCTCCATCATCAGGCAGGTGTTCACCATCAGTCAGGTCAACGTGGCCACCAAACACTGTAGACTTCATTCTCCATCATCAGGCAGGTGTTCACCATCAGTCAGGTCAACGTGGCCACCAAACACTGTTGACTTCATTCTCCATCTTGGAGATAGCGAGGGACGTCTTGTCTCAGGGATGAAGAAACAAGAAGAGCTGCAGTCCGTCATGTACTGTCAGATTGCTGCAGTCCGTCGTGTACTGTCAGATTGCTGCAGTCCGTCATGAACTGTCAGATTGCTGCAGTCTGTCATGTACTGTCAGATTGCTGCAGTCCGTCATGTACTGTCAGATTGCTGCAGTCTGTCATGTACTGTCAGATTGTTGCAGTCTGTCATGTACTGTCAGATTGCTGCAGTCCGTCATGTACTGTCAGATTGTTGCAGTCTGTCATGTACTGTCAGATCACTGCTTTGTTCATCTGGTTGTTCTCTCTCTTTCCGGGGGAGAAATATATATGTGTGTATATATACATTTATATATATATATATGTAATATATTATATATTATATATATATATTATATATAATATGCAGAGACAGAGAGAGAGAGAGGAGAGAGAGAGACGAGACGAGCAGGACAGACAGAGGGAAGAGAGAGACAGCGACAGAGAGACGAGAGACAGAGACAGAGAGAGAAGAGAGGACAGAGACAGACAGACAGACAGACAGACAGAAGACAGGACAGACAGAAGAGAGACAGAGCGACAGAGAGAGAGAGGAAGAGACAGACAGACAAGACAGACAGACAGACAGACAGAGAGAGACAGGCCGACAGAGGAGAGAGGAAGAGCTGACAGAAGAAGATAGACAGAGACTGACAGACAGACAGGAAGAGAGACAGGCAGACTACAGACAGACAACTGACTACAGACAGACAGGAAGAGAGACAGACAGACACAAAGAATGAGAAAGAGGAAGAGACCACACAGAGAGAGTACAGAATAGAGACAGGCAACGAAGAGCAGACAGAGGAGGAGAGAGAGAGAGAGAGAGAGAGAGAGAGAGCAGAGACAGACAGACAGACAGACAGACAGACGGAGAGACAGACAGACAGCAGACAGACAGTCAGATAGAAAGACAGACAGAGACAGAGAGATGGAGAGAAACTGAAATTATACGGAAGGTAACACCGACACTCTCTCTCTCTCTCTCTCTCTCTCTCTCTCTCTCTCTCTCTCTCTCTCTCACGCGCGCGCACACACACACAAGCACACACACACACACACACACACACACACACACACACACACACACACACACACACACACACCAAAACATGTACTCACCCAAGACCTCTTAAAAAAAAACAACAACACTGACCCAGACTGTAGCATATCCAAATGCTGCACTGGACTCTATTTCTGTCCACCCACACTGCACGTTCAACATTGTGTCCCACAGTGACGACTATGTCCACACCACACTACACGTTCAACATTCTGTCCAACAGTGACGGCAGTGTCCACAGCACACTACACGTTCAACATTCTGTCCCACAGTGACGGCAATGTCCACAGCACACTACACGTTCAACATTCTGTCCCACAGTGACGGCAATGTTCACCCACACTGCGCGTTCAACATTCTGTACTACAGTGACGGCAATGTTCACCCACACTGCACGTTCAACATTCTGTACTACAGTGACGGCAATGTTCACCCACACTGCACGTTCAACATTCTGTACCACAGTGACGGCAATGTTCACCCACACTGCACGTTCAACATTCTGTCCCACAGTGACGGCAATGTTCACACCACACTGCACGTTCAACATTGTGTACACAGTGACGGCAATGTCCCCACAACACTGCACGTTCAACATTGTGTACACAGTGACGGCAATGTTCACCCACACTACACGTTCAACATTCTGTACCACAGTGACGGCAATTTCCACCCAACACTGCACGTTCAACATTGTGTACCCACAGTGACGGCAATGTTCACCCATAAACACATTCAACATTGTGTCCACAGTGACGGCAATGTTCACCCACACTACACGTTCAACATTCTGTCCACAGTGACGGCAATGTTCCCCACAACTACCACATTCAACATTGTGTCCCACAGTGACGGCAATGTCCACACAATAACACGTTCAACATTTGTCCCACAGTGACGGCAATGTTCACACCACACTACACGTTCAACATTCTGTACCACAGTGACGGTAATGTCCACAGCACACTACACGTTCAACATTCGTGTACCACAGTGACGGCAATGTCCACAGCACACTACACGTTCAACATTTGTCGCACAGTGACGGCAATGTCCACCCACACTACACGTTCAACATTCTGTACCACAGTGACGGCTAATGTCCACAGCACAAACAGCTGGCTTATGGTCTGCCTTCTGGTTCTCACCAGCTACAGCGGGGTGCGGTAAATGTTCCCGTGCAACTACATTCAACTGTGTCGCACATCGTTAATGTCCACCCCTAAGTGTCACGATTTGTAGCTCCGTGCGGCATGTCCAGTGCACAACAGCTGTGGCTTATGGTGCTGGCTGTCTGGTGTTCCAGTACAGCTGGTAACATGTTCCGTGCAACAAAATGGCGGACTGTTTTGTCTGTGTGTGTGTGTTTGTGTGTGTGTGTGTGTGTGTGTGTGTGTGTGTGTGTGTGTGTGTGTGTGTGTGTGTGTGTGTGGTGTGTGTGTGTTGTGTGTGTGTGTGGTGTGTTGTGTGTGTGATGTGTGGTGTGTGTGTGTGTGTGTAGTGTGTGTGTGTGTGTGTGTGTGCGTGCGCGTGTGTGTGTAGTGGTGTTGTGTGGCTGGTGTGTGCGGCGTGCGTGCGTTGCGTGCGTGCGTGCTGTGGTGGTGTGTGTGTGCACTGTACACCAGTTGTGTGTATCCACCACACACAAATACTAAACACACTAAAACTGTATGTCCACACAGTGTTCGGTACTCCATTACCGTATGTCAACACTGTATTGTACTGGGTTACTGTATATCCAATACTGTACTTTACTCCATTTCTTGATGTGCACTGTACTATGCCCCATTACTGTGTGCGCACACACTGTAACGTACTCCAATACTGTGTACACTGTACATCACTGGTTTCAATATGCGGCACATGCCCATCGCCACCCGAGCACGAAGAAGGGCGCCTGGTAGCCCTGAAGACAGGCCTTTAGATGGGGAAGTCAGGCCTTTAGATGGGAAGTCAGGCCTTTAGATGGGGAAGACAGGCCTTTAGATGGGGAAGACAGGCCTTTAGATGGGGAAGACATGCCTTTAGATGGGGAAGACAGACCTTTAGATGGGGAAGACAGGCCTTTAGATGGTGAAAGAGCCTTTAGATGGGGAAGACAGGCCTTTAGATGGGGAAGACCGGCCTTTAGATGGGGAAGACAGGTCTTTAGATGGGGAAGACAGGCCTTTAGATGGGGAAGACAGGTCTTTAGATGGGGAAGACAGGCCTTTAGATGGGGAAGACAGGTCTTTAGATGGGGAAGACAGGCCTTTAGATGGGGAAGACAGGCCTTTAGATGGGGAAGACAGGCCTTTAGATGGGGAAGACAGGTCTTTAGATGGAGAAGTCAGGTCTTTAGATGGGGAAGACAGGCCTTCAGGTTTTATTCCGACTGAATCTTCATCATATCAGGCAACCTTCAGGTTTCAAATTCAGTCATTAACAAGAACAAATCAATGACAGGATGTTAATTTAGCATAAATTGTGTGGTGTCATCTGTATGTGTTCAGTGTCTTTGCATGTAAACATATAAACCAGTGAGTCGTCTGCACCTTAATCTTCAGAGTGTTCTCTGAAAATCGGGATGATCGATATTCATCATGATAAGATTTTATTGAGCTGCTTCCAGGCGATCAATATTCATCCTGATAAGATTTTATTCAGCTGCTTCTAGGCGATCAATATTCATCCTGATAAGATTTTATTCAGCTGCTTCCAGGCGATCAATATTCATCCTGATAAGATTTTATTCAGCTGCTTCCAGGCGATCAATATTCATCCTGATAAGATTTTATTGAGCTGCCTCCAGGCGATCAATATTCATCCTGATAAGATTTTATTGAGCTGCTTCTAGGCGATCAATATTCATCCTGATAAGATTTTATTAGCTGCTTCTAGGCGATCAATATTCATCCTGATAAGATTTTATTGAGCTGCTTCCAGGCGATCAATATTCATCCTGATAAGATTTTATTGAGCTGCTTCCAGGCGATCAATATTGATCCTGATAAGATTTTATTCAGCTGCTTCCAGGCGATTAGGCACCCCATATAAAACCGGAAGGCATAGGTACCTTACAATTATATATTTTTATATATATATATATATATATTTGTTAAAATCAAGTATTAAAAGGAGTATTAAAAAATCATCTACAGTATTGTTTCGAGCGTGGCTCTCTTCAGGATGATGTTTGGGTCGCCTACTGCCGGTGTTATATAGCGTGTGGGACCCAATTGTCACTGTTTTCACGTGCAAGTTGGTTACACGTGTTTTTTGGGGTTTCAGGTTGTTGTTCGGGGTGTGTTCACAGTGGTATGTCATCAATGTAGTGACAGGAATCATCACCTGCACTTGTTATGTCATCAATGTAGTGACAGGAATCATCATCTGCAACTTGTTTGTCATCAATGTAGTGACAGGAATCATCACTGCACTTGTTATGTCATCAATGTAGTGACAGGAATCATCATCTGCACTTGTTATGTCATCAATGTAGTCACAGGAATCATCACTGCACTTGTTATTCATCAATAGTGACAGGAATCTCACCTTCAGTTGTTATGTCATCATGTAGTGACAGGAATCATCACTGCACTTGTTATGTCATCAATGTAGTGACAGGAATCATCACCTGCACTTGTTATGTCATCAATGTAGTGACAGGAATCATCATCTGCACTTGTTATGTCATCAATGTAGTGACAGGAATCATCACTGCACTTGTTATGTCATCAATGTAGTGACAGGAATCATCATCTGCACTTGTTATGTCATCAATGTAGTCACAGAATCATCACCTGCACTTGTTATGTCATCAATGTAGTGACAGGAATCATCATCTGCACTTGTTATGTCATCAATGTAGTGACAGGAATCATCACTGCACTTGTTATGTCATCAATCAGTGACAGGAATCATCATCTGCACTTGTTATGTCATCAATGTAGTGACAGGAATCATCACTGCACTTGTTATTGTCATCAATGTCAGTGACAGGAATCATCACCTGCACTTGTTTTGTCATCAATGTAGTGACAGGAATCATCACTGCACTTGTTATGTCATCAATGTATGCACAGGAATCATCACTCACTTGTTAGTCATCATGTAGTACAGAATCTCACTGCACTTGTTATGTCATCAATGTAGTGACAGGAATCATCATCTGCACTTGTTATGTCATCAATACAGTGACAGGAATCATCACCTGCACTTGTTATGTCATCAATTAGTGACAGGAATCATCACCTGCACTTGTATGTCATCAATACAGTGACAGGAATCATCACCTCATTGTTATGTCATCAATTAGTGATCATTGGTATCATCAAGGCCTCTGCACTTGTTATGTCATCAATAGTGACAGGAATCATCACCTGCACTTGTTAGTCATCAATACAGTGACAGGAATATCATCACTTGCACTTGTTTGTCATCAATTAGTGACAGGAATCATCACTGCACTTGTTATGTTCATCAATGTAGTGACAGGAATCATCACTGCACTTGTTATGTCATCAATGTAGTGACAGGAATCATCACTGCACTTGTTATGTCATCAATGTAGTGACAGGAATCATCACCTGCACTTGTTATGTCATCAATCAGTATGACAGGAATCATCACCTGCATTGTAATGTCATCAATACAGTGACAGGAATCATCACCTGCACTTGTTATGTCATCAATGTAGTGACAGGAATCATCACCTGCACTTGTTATGTCATCAATACAGTGACAGGAATCATCACTGCACTTGTTATGTCATCAATAAGTGACAGGAATCATCACCTGCACTTGTTATGTCATCAATACAGTGACAGGAATCATCACCTGCACTTGTTATGTCATCAATACAGTGACAGGAATCATCATCTGCACTTGTTATGCTTCCTTTTCTGAATTGTTCATTCTCTCTCTCTCTCTCTCTCTCTCTCTCTCTCTCTCTCTCTCTCTCTCTCTCTCTCTCTCTCTCTCTCTCACACACTTCCTTTGAGTAAGCAACTGGAATTGAACAAGGCATCATTGATGTTTACAATCTCAACAGATACTATGCCATGTTATGTCAATGCCCTTTTTACAAGGTTGAACAGCTCTTCTGGCTCCAAGAGGTCCCTTCACCACTACCCACGCATTGATCAATACCAGACAAGCCTAGCTTACTCTGAACCATATCTTTGGAACTCACTTCCACCGAGTCTACAAAACACGAATACGTTAAAACTTTTCAAGAAACTAGTTGCAAAGTGAGACGACTGCAGGCGGAAATCTGACCAAGTCTCAAATAAATGTTAGCGAATCGCCAAAATTAAAAAAAAAAAAAATAAATAAATAAAAAATAAAAACCGTGGACAAACGAATCACAAGACAAAACACAGGTCTTCTGGCTCGAAAAAAAGTGTCTTCTCCACTACCCACGTACTGATCAATACAAAACAAGCCTAGCTTACTCTGAACCATACATTTGGAACTCACTTCCACCGAGTCTACAAAATACGAATACGTGTTTTGTTTTGTAATTCGTTTGTCCACGTTTTTGTTGGTGGTGGTGGTGGTTTTTTTTCTTTTTTTTTTCTTTTTTCTTTTTCTTTTTTTCTTTCTTTTTTTTTTTTTTTTTTTTTTTGCTGTTCGCTTACATTTATTTAACATTTTTTCAAGAAACATTTACATTAACATTTCATGTCTCAACAATTTGATTACCCGATTAACACATACTCATACACACACGTGCATGCGGAGAGAGAGAGAGAGAGAGAGAGAGAGAAGAGAGAGGAGAGAGAGAGAGAGAGAAGGAGAGAGAGAGAGAGAGAGAGAGAGTTAGGCCAAAGCCTAGTCTTACAATCTGACTGATGATTGATCTTTAATACGTAAGGATGAAATGTCTAGGCCAAAGCTAGTCTTACAATCTGACTGATGATTGATCTTTAATACGTAAGGATGAAATGTCTAGGCCAAAGCCTAGTCTTACAATCTGACTGATGATGATCTTTAATACGTAAGGATGAAATGTCTAGGCCAAAGCCTAGTCTTACAATCTGACTGATGATGATCTTTAATACGTAAGGATGAAATGTCTAGGCCAAAGCCTAGTCTTACAATCTGACTGATGACTGATCTTTAATACGTAAGGATGAAATGTCTAGGCCAAAGCCTAGTCTTACAATCTGACTGATGACTGATCTTTAATACGTAAGGATGAAATGTCTAGGCCAAAGCCTAGTCTTACAATCTGACTGATGACTGATCTTTAATACGTAAGGATGAAATGTCTAGGCCAAAGCCTAGTCTTACAATCTGACTGATGACTGATCTTTAATACGTAAGGATGAAATGTCTAGGCCAAAGCCTAGTCTTACAATCTGACTGATGATGATCTTTAATACGTAAGGATGAAATGTCTAGGCCAAAGCCTAGTCTTACAATCTCTTGTCATCATACATATTTCACCACATATCATTCATCCCCACTCTCACTCAGTCTACCATCCTCTTCTCCTCCCCTACCTATCACCCCCCCCCTCTCAGACTCTCTCTCTCTCTCTCTCTCTCTCTCTCTGCTTTTGTTTGTTTGTTTGTTGTTTGTTTGTGTGTTTCCTTCTGTTTGTTCCATCATGTCATTGTTCCGTTTATGAATAGTCTGCTTGTCATTGTAGAATTAGAGTAGAATGTTGTATGCTGAACTGTCAGTATGAATGACGTGTGTTGAAATAATGTGTGCATGACAAGGACAGATTGTAAGACTAGGCTTTGGCCTAAACATTTCATCCTTACGTATTAAAGATCAATCGTCAATCAATCAACCTCTCTCTCCCCACCCACCCCTCTCTCTCTCTCTCTCTCTCTCTCTCTCTCTCTCTCTCTCTCTCTGTCCACATACACGTGTATCTGGGGATATGTGTTAGTGAGAGAGAGAGAGAGAGAGAGAGAGAGAGAGAGAGAGAGGGGAGAGAGAGAAGTACTCCGGTATGATTATCAACCAGGTAATACTATATACAGAGGTCACTGTTTGTGCATTTCAGTCCAGCAAAAATGTCGCCGCGACACTATGTGCCGGTGCACACATTTGTTGAAGCACGTATACTTATGTCGCCTGTTCTTCTTTAGTGCATTGTCAGTCCAGCAACATATGTCTGCCGTCTCTTACAGACAGCGCCCACATGACTATGTCTGACCTGTCCTCTTCCTATACAGACACAGCGCCACACTGATTATGTCTGGCCTGTCCTCTTCCTATACAGACCACAGCGCCCCACACTGACTATGTCTGCCTGTCCTCTTCCTATACAGACCACAGCGCCCCACACTGACTATGTCTGACCTGTCCTCTTCCTATACAGACCACAGCGCCCCACACTGACTATGTCTGGCCTGTCCTCTTCCTATACAGACCACAGCGCCCCACACTGACTATGTCTGCCTGTCCTCTTCCTATACAGACCACAGCGCCCCACATGACTATGTCTGACCTGTCCTCTTCCTATTACAGACCAACAGCCACACTGACTATGTCTGGCCTGTCCTCTTCCTATACAGACCACAGCGCCCCACACTGACTATGTCTGGCCTGTCCTCTTCCTATATACAGACCACAGCGCCCACACTGACTATGTCTGGCCTGTCTCTTCCTATACAGACCACAGCGCCCCACACTGACTATGTCTGGCCTGTCCTCTTCCATATATACAGACCACAGCGCCCCACACTGACTATGTCTGGCCTGTTCTCTTCCTATATACAGACCACAGCGCCCCACACTGACTATGTCTGGCCTGTCCTTTTTCTATACAGACCACAGCGCCCCACACTGACTATGTGTGACCTGTCCTCTTCCTATACAGACCACAGCGCCCCACACTGACCATGCTGGGGCATGGACTACACAGCCTTGGATGCTGTATGCACCACACTAACCAGTGTGTCTGTCAATCTGTTCAATGAACAGGCCACATACAGAACATCTCTGAATTGGACATTTCCCATGACCATGCAAAGACCAATGCGTTTAACAACTAACAATGACGTACACAAAACAGCCATTCATGTTTTATGCATCAAAGTCGTTTTCATCGGTGTGTCTATCGATGTGTTCAATAATCAAGCCAAATATAGAACGTCTCTCCTCCAAACAGAATATGCAGACATCCCCCCCCCCCTCCCTCCCCCTCCCCAACACACACACACACACAACACACAATACACACGCGCGCGCGCGCGCGCGCGCGCTTGTGCACACACATAGCCTAGAATCATACCGAGGAACACACTAATTAAAAACAAATAAACAAAAACGGGCATAGAGCATGAAACATGTGTGACAGTTCAGTGGATGCGTCAAAACAGTGTACACTCAATTTGTTGTGAATCAGTTCATAAACGAAATGGGAGAAGTCCAAAACATAGACGTACTGACCTATAATCATGGACGACATCTTGGGACACACTGGCATAAATACATCGATGCATGGAACATGGTGTGTTGTTTCTTTATGCCCTACACTTGTTGTTTATTATTATTGGGACAAACGGGTCCTGAAATGCCGATAGAAGAGGTTCGAACAGAGACGTCCCGTGTAAGGCCTTTTCCATAAAGACATGGTCGCCGGCTCATAAAGTTGCCGGCGACCATATGGGCAGGAACTTCGGTGCCCGTACGGTCGCCAGTTGCCCATAAGGTCGCCGGCGACCGTACGGGCACTGAGTGTAGATATTTTCTGCAGTGAAAATACAGACGTGGATGACTTAGTAAATATATGACCTGTAATATGAAGTGCTTCCCTCTCTCTCTCTCTCTCTCTCTCTCTCTCTCTCTCTCTTCTCTCTCTCAGAGAGAGAGAGAGAGAGGAGAGGAGATTGTGTGTGTGTCTGCGCGTGCACGCTCGCGCACTGGTGTGTGTGTGTGTGTGTGTGTGTGTGTGTGTGTGTGTGTGTTTGTGTGTGTGCGCGCGCGCGCGCGCGCGCGTTTTGTAGTTATTCTTTTTGTAAATGTTTCTTATGTGTCTGTGTTTGCTTTCAAATTAACGGTAGAGTCTGCAATGTCCGACAAGAATAATGTAACAAATCCATTGTGATATGAGCAAATGCTTACGTCAGTAAACCATCTGAATCTCTGAATCTCTCTCTCTCTCTCTCTGTAGTGTGTGTGTGTGTGTGTGTGTGTGTGTGTGTGTGTGTGTGTGTGTGTGTGTGTGTGTGTGTGTGTGTGTGTGTGTGTGTGTGTGTGTGGGGGGGGGGGGGGGGGAGGAGGAGAGGGAGACTTAGTAAATATATAACCTGTAATATGATAGTGCTTCTGTTGTGTGTGGTGTGTGTGTGTGTGTGTGTGTGTGTGTGTGTGTGTGTGTGTGGTGTGGCGCGCGTGCGTGTGCGCGCGCGCGCATGCGCATGTGTTTCGTTTCATTGGTATACCTCAAGATGGACGACGTTCTTCTACTATTGTTACTAGCGCCGAGTTTGTCTAACCATTGCCCGTCTGTCATCGCGTCATTTACCCTCGTCGACCAAACTTCCTCTCCAAGAACGTACGGAACAGTATGAACGCTTTTACACACGCGCGTGCGATTGTGGATGGCTGGGGATGGGGCAAGGAAGATAGAGGGGAAGAGAGGTGTAGTGGTGGCGGTTCGGTTTCCCCCAAGAACACGGCAAGACCAATATTTCCCCAGGATTTTATTTTGAAAACACGGGTTGATTCACCGCTAACTTCAGGTGACAAGACTGGTAGAGATAATAATTCGGGGTTGTAGAAACACACACACACACACACACACACACACACCACACACACACACACACACACACACACACACACACACACACACCATGCACGCTCTCTCGCGGACACACACACACACACACACACACACACACACACACACACCACACACACACACACACACCACGCACGCCACAACACACACACACACACACACACACACACACACCACACACACCCCCCCACCACACACACACACATACACACACACGCGCGCACGACCACACGACCACACACACACACACACACACACACACACAACACACACAAACACACACAGTAACGCATATTCAAATGTCATTTATTCAAGAATTTGTTTTGAAAGCCACTCAATCAATAGTAGACCAACTATGCATTTCTTCTTATAGCTAAAGTGTCATATGCTTCCCTCTGTCTAGTCTGTCTGTCTGTCTGTCTGTCTGTCTGTCTGTCTGTCTGTCTGTCTTCTCTCTTCTCTTCTCTCTCTCTCTCTCTCTCTCTCTTGGCAGAGGTGGAACTCGCATGTTGAAGACAGCCCTGGGTTTTCTATTTACCGTCTGTTAAATCCTGTGCATTGCATTCCTTACCTATTTGTCAATGGCTATTAATAAACATTTGAGACATGCTATGACAAAGTTTAGATTGGGTATTTCAGATATTTATGCACATTCTCAACGTTATAGAGTTGTAAGTGATCGTATGATTCTTTGTCCATTGTGTCATGAATCACAGGAAAATGAAGTTCATTTTGTTCTTTCATGTCCAGAATTAAGTGATCTGAGACAACAGTATATCCATCCTAAATACTTTAGACATCCATCCTTTTTTAATTAATTTTGTTAATGGCATCGACAAATGATAAAATAGTGAAGCAGTTTGCTGTTTATTTGTATAGAGGCTTTAAACGGCGAAACTCTATGCTAGCTTAAAGTTGTTTACATCATCTACTAGAAATGTATCGTGTCACGTTGTTCTATGTACATCCCCCTTCTAAGGGGCTATGGCCTTTACGAATAAATCGACTTTGTCTTTGTCTTTGTCTCTTCTTTCTTTTCTCTCTCTCTCTCTCTCTCTCTCTCTCTCTCTCTCTCTCTCTCTCTCTCTCTCTTGTGTTTTCCAAGACAGCCACGTGCTACTGTATATTACGCAGATTTATTGACCTTGGGACCAACGGACCTTGGGACCAACGGACCTTGGGACCAATGGCATGACTCTTTCTGTACAGTGATTCTTTTCGATTTTAGCAAGAGCAAGATCGACGACGAAAGAATTCGATTTGTGCCCTATCTTCATGAAACGAGTGATGAAAAGGCTGCTGTTCTCAAACAGCTTGCTGAAGGAACATTCCATATACCAAAATCGCAACAGACACGACTACAGAAAAACACTGTTCGCCAGTTCCAAAAAGCCGTGATAAATTCAAAGTTATTGACGGTTTGTTGTACTTTGATGGAAAGAAAGTTGTGACGACCAGCAATGTTTCCAGAGTTGCAAAGCAGACGTTTCAGGAAAACCTTGGCTCAGGAGCCAGATCAACATGGCGTCAAGTGAGCAAGACTTGTGCTGGGGCATCTAAAAGGAATGTAGAAGGCATTTTCAGAAAATCGTCTGCCTACCATATGACATATCCTCGATTTGACAACAGGTTGCCTCCAAAACCGATTGTGTCAGAAAAAGTAAATGAGCGCTGGCAGATCGATTTGATCGATATGACGAACGATCAGGTCCACTTCCAGGGAAAATCATTCAGATACATTCTATCAATAATCGACACATTTTCACGCTTTTTGCTTTTGAGACCAGTTTCATTGTGTGTGTTCCGGCCATCATAGGATGCATAAAACAACAGCTGATTCCTTTTCAGAGCACTCATCCCAACGCTGACATAATGCTCGCCTTTTTCTTCTGGAAAATGACCCAGCGTAAGGAGAGAATTGTCAGGGCTGTATTTCCCATCTGGTGAGATCAGTACAGTGTGGTCAAGGCTTGCAGTAGATGCTATTAGAAACTGGACATTGTAGCATCGTGACGAGCCAGTAGGGTTACATGGTCACCATACGTGTGCTCGTTTTTCATGTTCTGTATGTATTGTAGCTTGCCAACAACGTCTTCTTCTGGGATGTAGTTCAGATACAGTTCAAAGTGATTTCTAGATGTTGTATAATATGGATGATGGTGCAAATATCAAAATTGGAAACAATAATAGTAATCATAATAGTGATGCTTATGGTGATAAAAGTGATATTAATATTAATTCAGGTAGTAAGAATACTTAAGTTTTTTTCAATCGATAAATCTTTTTCTTCCTCGTTCGCCTCTCTGTAGATGTCCAGCCCAGTGTCCTGGATGATGGCAGTCATCCGCCGCAGCTCCTCCAGGGTGCCGTACAGCTTGGCCTCCAATGCTGTCGGTGTCGGCCAGTATTTGTTTAATCGATAAATAATATGATGATAAAGTGATGAAGGTAATAATGACAGAACAGATAGGAGTACCAATAACAGTATAATGAATGTTCAGTAGAAGGCCAAAGTGGGCCAGTCAATGGTCATACTCAACGAGCTGCACATGAATGTTCAGTAGAAGGCCACAGTGGGCCAGTCAATGGTCATACTCAACGAGCTGCACATGAATGTTCAGTAGAAGGCCACAGTGGGCCAGTCAATGGTCATACTCAACGAGCTGCACATGAATGTTAGTAGAAGGCCACAGTGGGCCAGTCAATGGTCATACTCAACGAGCTCACATGAATGTTGCAGTAGAAGGCCACAGTGGGCCAGTCAATGGTCATACTCAACGAGCTGCACATGAATGTTCAGTAGAAGGCCACAGTGGGCCAGTCAATGGTCATACTCAACGAGCTGCACATGAATGTTCAGTAGAAGGTCACAGTGGGCCAGTCAATGGTCATACTCAACGAGCTGCACATGAAGGGAACACAACGTGTTCTGTGCTGCTCCAAAACCCAGCAGTATCAGTTCTCTCCCCTAGCCCATTCATCGCCAGCTCTCTTCAATTTTTTTCTTCTTCCAGTGACGACAGCAGCACGACACACACCACACACACACACACACACACACACACACACACACACACACACACACTCATCAATCATTCACTCACTCACTCACATGCGCGCACGTGCGAAAACACTGTTATGACCCCCCTAACTGGGTTTCTAGTCACGATTTTGCAAATGGGATCTTCCTACTCCCAATGACCCACACAGCCAATCGAACTGAGAAGCAAAGGGACGCAATTTGATATTAGATAATGGCCTGTGTATTGTGATCCCTTCATCAAAGAGGGCCAATCGAACTGAAAGCAAAGGGACGCAATTTGATATTGGATATTGGTGTGTGTATTCAGAGGCCTTGGGAAAGGCCTTTGATATTGAAGGTGTGGGCCCAGGCAATGAACTGAAAAGCAAAGGGACGCAATTTGATATTGGATATTGGTGTGTGTTTGTGATCCCTTCATCAAAGAGGGCATGAACTGAAAGCAAAGGGACGCAATTTGATATTGGAATTGGTCGTGTTTGTGAGTTCTTTCATCAAAGAGGCATCGACTGAAAGCAAAGGGACGCAATTTGATATTGGATATTGGTCTGTGTATTGTGATCCCTTCATCAAAGAGGGGGCTGGAAGCGAGAGGAGCTAGGTGGAAACTTCGCGTTCCTTTTCACATGTTTATAAACGACACTGCCGCACTGGAGTCACGTGCGTTAGGGTGAAAGTGGTTGTTATCATACATTCACAACAGACAAACTGCCGCGCTGGAGTCAGTGCGTTAGGGTGAAAGTGGTTGTTATCATACATTCACAACAGACAAACTGCCGCACTGGAGTCACGTGCGTTAGGGTGAAAGTGGTTGTTATCATACATTCACAACAGACAAACTGCCGCACTGGAGTCACGTGCGTTAGGGGGAAAGTGGTTGTTATCATACATTCACAACAGACAAACTGCCGCACTGGAGTCAGTGCGTTAGGGGAAAGTGGTTGTTATCATACATTCACAACAGACAAACTGCCGCACTGGAGTCACGTGCGTTAGGGGAAAGTGGTTGTTATCATACATTCACAACAGACAAACTGCCGCACTGGAGTCATGTGCGTTAGGGGAAAGTGGTTGTTATCATACATTCACAACAGACAAACTGCCGCACTGGAGTCTACGTGCGTTAGGGGGAAAGTGGTTGTTATCATACATTCACAACAAAATGCCGCACTGGAGTTACGTGCTTAGGGGGAAAGTGGTTGTTATCATAATAGCACAACGGACAAACTGGACTTATTGTTTTGGACGAGGGAAGCGGTTATTGGGGATATTTACAGGGAGAGAATGGGTGTGCCTGTGTTTTTACAGCTGAATCTTTTTCTTTCTGTTTCTGTATGGGTCAACTTCTCTCTTCTCTCTCCATCACTCTCTATCTAGATACATAGGTAAATAGATGGATAAGACAGACAGACAGACTAGGTAGTACATAGAAAGATAAATAGATGTATACTCACAGACAGACTGATTGATAGATTGATAGATACGTTAGTATTTCTCCATTTTTACACACACACACACACACACACACACACACACACACACACACACACCATCCCATCCCATACTTTTCTCTTTTTAGCCTGCTTGGTTTCAGGAGTGTAGGTGTGTGCAAACTAATTGGATTCCAGCCATCTTTGTTATGAAACGTATATAGTTCAGAGAAAAAAAAAGAACAAAAACCTGCAGGTGGCGACTAAGACGCCGACATGATGATCACTTCTCTGAGACTAGAGGGATACATGTGCGGTCTGCTGTTACAGAGTTTGGAGTTGTCGCTGAATTTTGAAAATAGTTGATGTTTCTGAAAAAAAAAATCATCGAAGATTATTTGAAAGGAAGGTAAGTTGTAGGCGCATTGACTGGTTCCGGGGTTGGGACTTGGAAGGTTTTCTTTTTTTTTTTTTTTTATACAGGCAGAACTGCGTTTAGAAAATTGCGCGGGTTGCGCTTGAGCCTTTTTGATGGAAGTTACTAGGTGGGTTCAGCTTAAGTCAGTTTCTCGCTTTTCTCTTCAGCAATTTTATATGTCGTGACTGAGTCTACCCCAAGAAAAAAATCCTATGTTCCTATCACACATGTGTGTTTGTGCACCACTTACTGCTCTCTCTCTCTCTCTCTCTCTCTCTCTCTCTGCTGGTCACTTTTTGTTGGTTTTAGCTGTGGAAGCCCAGAGCGCTGAAAATCATTGTTACTTTTATCACGTGTTCGTTCCACTCTTTTTGGAGTCTAGTAACCCACCGTTGATTGTCTCCTTCCCACTCCTGTCTGCGTCCACGCCGTAGTCTCCGGCCAGAGTGTTGTCTGATGTCATCACCAATCTCATTCCTGCAGACTATATAGTCCCGTGTCAGCAGGTCAGAAACTAGAGCACACGTTATGTTGTTGAATGGAACCTCTAGAAGTACAAACTCCCGAAAATTCTTTAAAAATCCATTTTGAGGGATGGGCTCTTTTGTTTGGAGATGAATCTAGAGCACAGAGAGAGAGAGAGGAGAGGAGAGGAGAGAGGGGGAGGGAGGAAGAGTAGACGGGAGTGGTCATTGGGACATTTGTCTAGTACATAGACTGAAAAAAAACTAAATGAAAGGTGTAAGAAGCCATCCTGTAGAGGGAGAGAACCTTTACTGGTAGGTCAGTTTAGTTGAACCTTTACTGGTAGGTCAGTTTAGTTGAACCTTTACTGGTAGGTCAGTTTAGTTAATCGACACAGAAAAACTTCCATGTTTCCCCAAAAAAGACATGCTCATAAAGACAGGGGCGCTATCGACAGTTCAGTCCAGACACAGAAAACGTTCATGTTCTAGAAAAATAAGTCCTTAACGATGGGAATTTTGAGACTGGGAGTTCAGTCAGTATACACACAGAAAAAAATAAGTAATGTTTTAGAAAAACAGGACCTTGAGGAAAGGAATCTTCTTTATTGGGAGGCTAGTCTTGTGTACACACAGAACACTGGAATGTTCTAGGGAAAAAAAGTCCTCAAGGGAATAGAATCTGTTATGAGAGGTTAGTCTAGTCACACACACACACACACACACACACACACAACCACACACACACACACACAAACGCACACACGCCCACAAACACGTGCACACACACACGCATGCGCATACACATAGCACACTCTCAAACGCACACATGCATTGACACATGCACGAGCATGCGCGCGCACGCACGCACACACAGACACACACACACACATTTTATTTGTTAACG